>APFE031760048.1:0-27010 GCA_000404065.3 Pinus taeda
AATCCGCCAGAAAGGCTTTCAAAAAGTCACGTTATAGACTACTGCATAAAGAAGAAGCTATGTAAGAATTGGATTTTGTGGCCATAGAATAAACTACGAGCAGTTAGAAAATGCCAACTACGAACAGTTAGAAAATGGCATTTTCGTATCAAAACTTAACCAAACCTTTAACCAAACCTTTGACCTCAATTGTAATTGTAGTTACTTGCATTGGACTTCATTGGGCTGTCCATCAAGGAGGATAGCAAAACTACGCAACTCCCATTGTATTTGGTATCAAGTCGACTACATAGTGTACTAGTCCACGTTTAGATGCTACTTTGCATAGAGAGATGGTAGGATATCTCCACTAGTTAACACATCACGCTCAACTTTGCTTTTGTTGTCGAAAGGCATTAACATTGGAGGCAGTAAACTGTATTTGAAATACTTTAAGGGTATATATCAATCTGCTGTACAATAGTCTTGAAGGGGGATTCTCTTTGACTGGTTTTACCCATTCAGGATTACACTTTCAAACTTAAAGTTTTGGTCTAGTTTCATGCTCTATCGTCACAAAAAATAGCGTGGATAAGGACTGGCTCTTCCACGACAGCACCCTACATTTTTGTATTGGGTTAACAAGATTGCTATTTAGATAAATGCATTTAATCTTTTAATTACTGAGTTTCATTAACATCATATTCAGGAGTTAATTGATGATGGTGTAATTGTTCAGTTCTGTTCTACTGATGACCAGCCAGTTGACATCTCGTCTTCTTCACTTATGCTCATGCTACGATGGATTACGTTGTTTTGACATCTGCATGTACTTACTTTCAGTTGGCATATTCGATGAAGAAGTCGGTATGCCCGCAATAAGAATAGAACACAATCCTTGCATATTTTGGTAATTTCTAATCCTCATGAATTGGAAGTTACTTGGAACTATCTCCACCTTTTTCTTAACATGCATTTTTGTTATCAATGTTTCCTGGAATTATGGAAGTATTTTTCTGTTCCTCGATTTGCTGTTCCTAACTCCAGTGCTATTATTATTCCTGATTATCCTCTTCAAAAACAATCGGAGTGTGTAATTTTAATGATGGAAACCTTTCAATTTAGAGAAGCTGAAGACTATATTTTTGTCGCCAACAGAAAATGAATTCATTCAATCCATCACTCTTGTAGCATTGCAGGAACAGCCATAAACAGCTCTGTAATCTGAGTGTGAGTCTGTAATGCTTTATGGGAAAAGGAAAAGCATTGACGCAAGGATAGCAAGAAATTCCCAGCGAGCGGACCACTAAAAGAAATTGGTGGAAGTTTCAGCTCAGCCCACATAACTCTAGTATTATCGACCACCAAATGCTTATTTCGAGTATAGAAAATCAATTAGAAACCCTAAATTTCCAAATTCCAAAATATCCGCAGAGTAATGGCAATATTTGCACACCAAAGCAAGCGAATATCGAGGGTAAATATGCATTATCCAGACATACCTGGGATTGGCGAACTCATAGAGCTTCCCTCTTGGGGAGAAAACCATAAGTGCCACTTCGGCATCACAAAGCACCGAGAGCTCGTAAGCTTTCTTCAGTAGACCGTTCCTACGTTTAGAAAAAGTAACCTGCCTGCTGGTCGCGTTCTCAATCCTCTTCATCTGGGTTTTTCCCCTCACCGTTCTCCTCTTCTCTCCCTTTCCCTTTGCCTCAAAAGAATCCATCAGATTTATAGGTATCAGATCAACACAGGGAAAATTGAACACTCGTCCACTGGAAAAAGAGGGGCATTGAAATTGAGACCCGATCATGGATAGTAGTAAATGACCGTACCAGCTCTTAACCCAGAACTTAACAGTCGGATAATAGAAAGGGTAAACATAGTAATTACAGTGGTGTTCAGTGCTGTGGCCATAAATAAATAAAAAATGGATAATGGCGTCTCGATCTACCACCATCACCTCCAAATACTGTACAGCGGGTCTAATTTAGCCAATTTCCAGTACATTTCCTCTTATTCTGTCACACGCAATACCTCTTTTCATGTCAGTACGAAAAAACATAAAAAGCAGACATTGCCGAATGTGGACCAAAATCAAATTAAAAGCGCTCGTCATTCACGTGGCAAAGCGTACGAATTGTTAAAAATGGCATTCATATATTAATACAATCATATATCCGAATTGCGACCATTTACTTTAACATGTATTTCCATAAACAGCACGCTCGATATCGCCTAAAACATGGACATAGGGCGTAGGTGTAAATCATTAACCTATAAAAATGATTTACACATATTTGTATTATAAAAGTAATGCTCTATACGTTAAAATTGATTTTGTACATATTATTATTATTTGGTTTTTTATTCATTTGTTATTAATTTTTTTTTATTAAAAAAATTTAAAATCTATTCAAAGTTTAATATTATGAAATTAATTTATTTCTATTTATCCAAATATGATTGCTTGAAATGCCTCCCTTTTTATTGTATAATGATGGTAAAAATTGACTTTTGTGTACTTTATTATTAATTACTATATAGAATATCATTAATTACAATAAATATATATATTTTGGAAAATAAAAATATTATATTAATTACTATGTACCATAAACACAAATGGTTTGTAATTAAATTCAAAACTCTTTTTTTTAGTTGTATAAGGTATTGAACAAACAATTTTTTATGGGTTTTTTTTTTTTAATTTACTAAAAAAAAAAAAAAATTGAAAAAAATTATGTAAAACTAACATGTATACAATTTGTACAACTTTCATTATATCAATCTATGCTCTAATGACATGACATGTGTACTAAATATGAATATTATATAACAAAAAAAAATTGTCATCATTCAATATTAAATAAATAGTTATTAACTTGTTATCATTTTCTTCAATGTTCAATTATATATAATATATATATATATATATATATATATACCAAAAAAATGTTTAATTATGTTGACAAAAGGTTAAACAAAATTCTTATAATTAATTTTACAATTTTATTATCATTTGGAGTACATACAACATATCATGACATTAAAATTAGTAAAACTAGCATTTGCACCAATGTTGCAAAAAAGCGCCTTAAGGCAATAAAAAAGGAACTAGTAGCTTGAAGTGTCTTGTAAAATCGATGCAATCTCTACACATCATTATAATATTTCAAAATTATATATTTACAATGTCCAAGATCATTCAATAAACATTTATTACCACGACAAAGAACAATATAAAGACTTGGAAAATAGGCTTGTGATCGCCCTATGAGGACACAAATGAGAATGTTGAAGGTATTTTCATTGGAAACAACTTTTGAATGGTGCTAGATAATATCTACAATAAACATATGATAGATATTGTATAAAAATCGATATTGGAAACAAGTTACAATTCTAATCAAAATCAATGTATCTATTTATCTATGTTTTTTTTTATATATAAAGACTAAAGTCATGGTAAGTTGAGTTGACTGTTAGGCATGGATCTCTTGGTCTTGCACAAAAGTTTGCATAAAATACCATAGATGTTGTAAGCCATTGTTGAGGGAGGTGACATATGGCAAGAGGCACAAAAAATATGATGGCTTCTTCAATGTCCCAAGCATTCTTGCAGCAAGTTGCATTGTGATGATGTGCATTATCCAATGATGTCCATGTGATTTGACTACAAGAAAGTTAGAAGTGACCATCTTGACTACTATGATAGTAGTAAGAATCCTCCAGACAAATATCCCACCAAAACTAATTACAAAGTCGTCCCATCATAAAGAAATATATACATAATAACATATATTAAACAAGAGGGCACGGGTCCACGCATCACACCATACATAAATAGGAAGCATAGTAGTAGAGTAGATTCAAGCAGCTTGAAAATTTTCACCACGGATCTTGGTCCTTTGCCTTCTCTAGAAGGTACGATCTTCAAAGGTCTTATAGTAAAGAAGAAAAACAACCTAGGGTTAACTAAGAACTCTTACAGATGTAAATGACCTAGCATTTTCCTATTTTTTGGTTATTGGTGAGAGCCAAGAATCCTTTCTCTCTGACTTAAACTAACAAATTGCTGAAGCCATCAAGAATAAAAAATCACAAACCTGTATCAATTACATCATCAACATGTCAGTGAGTTAATTTCAACTGCAGTTGTCTCATGAATTGAAAATTCATCAATGAGATAAAATTGATCTACTTCTACAATTTAAAATTTAAAATAGATTTCATTGTTTCTAATTTCTAAACCCCAAATGTTGTAAAAAATATTGATTTCAAGACTAAAGAACATCCAAGAATGGAGGGTTCAATGCATGAAAGGAAATGCTGAAAAACATTTAGAATGCCAACGCTGAAATAGATTGCTCCTCAAACTGATTTTGTTTCATAGCGCCACAAATGTCACTATGAATTTACACAAGAACTTCAAAACGCCTCTGCATATCATTGATCACAAAAAAAAAGTTTGTGAACAATTGAACATACATGAATGCACACTAAGAAATAAAATCTGCATGGCATATTGGTAGAATATCGAATATAACAAAAATTATTATGCATTCAACCTTTATATATTATTTTTTAAGCCAGCAACAAATGAAAACATATTTCATGTCCTCAATAAAGGCGACTAAAGTAAAAATATGTTAATGAATGTCAGCAAAAATAAACATGTGTATAGCATGTTCATGTATGTATAGCATCAAGGCCCAATGACAGACAATTAACTTCTTCAATTGTACAGTAACATGTGTATAACATGTTCATGTATGTACAGCGTCAAGGCCCAATGACAAACAATTAACTTATTCAATTGTACAGTACAAGGCCCTAGATTTTGATTTGATGTTGGGATCTGGCACAACTGAAGTACCATCTAATTTAGTAAATTTGAGAAGCATTGTGACATATAAGAAACTATTGAAAATAAACAAATATTAAACCATTATTTTTATCAAAATACACAAATGCATATCCATGAGACCTGTACAAAGTTAGAGGCCCCTTCAATGATTCCAATAAAGATATATCCAACTTTGTAAAAAGACAAAAATGCAAGCGCATGTTTCATGCTTGTTTGGGTAATAGTGACTAAATTACTTAAAAACATGCTAAAAAGATCTAATATTTCCAAAAGATGTAGATCCTACATCTCTCTTTTCCACAATCTTTTGTTAAGGCAATCATATGAGCTAAACATCAAATAGCTTTTGTGTCCAAAATCAGAGTTTATCAAATTTAGATACCCTATCTACAAATATCTTCAGACGTCCACAATTTTGATTGTTACTAATGACTATTCTTTTCTTATCCATTAAAAATAAAATCTTAACAAAAGTTGTACCTTATGAAAGAAGATCAAGAACTCGAACCTTGAAATATAGCATCTCGTTATACTAAACTCCCAAGTAGAAAGGGTTGATTCCGATAACATATTGTGAAGTATTTGGTTGAAGAACAGTACCAGCATCCAAGGCATAGTTGGCCCCATGACGAAAATTGGAGCCTAATAACTATAGATATGGACTAAGAAAAAGCAAGCCGAAAGCTTGAGCTGCTCAATTGCCATCAACAAAAATGTAAATTACTAACTGGAGCCTCATTTCCCCTTTTTTTAGCAGATGAGCATGGAGGCGATTACTTTGAAGGAGAGAACTAGGTCTAGCCAGTATGCCATAACAACCTATGGTGGCAACAAGTACCAATCCCAACTCCCTGCAAAATTTAAGAAGCTGCTAGCAGTTCAGTTGAGAAATCTTGCCACATCTGGCAAGCTCATCAAGGTAGAACTCCTTCAAGATTTGGAGGAGCTGAAGAAGCCTGTGAAGCCCAAGTAGGCCAAGCCTGTAAAGGCTAAAGCTCCGGCCAAGAAGCTTGCAGTTAAGCCCAAGAAGGCTAAAGCACTCACCAAAGTAGTCAAGGCTCCTAAAGTTCTTGAGGCGAGCCTGCAATGTCCCCTAAGAAGGTAGAGAAGGCAATGCAACAATGCCTGATAAGAAGGCAGTACCTGCAAAGAAATAAAATCCTGCCAAGAGGCTTGCCTCTTCCTAGGCTATAAAGAGGGCTACTTCTCCTAAACTGAAAAGGGCAGTGTAAACATAAATTAATTGAATAAATTGTAAACATAAACTAATTTTAATTAAAATTGGGATCAAGAAGTATAACTGTGTTGATGTATTTAATGGAGATGAATTGTCACTCAGTCAAGACCAATTGAATGATTCTATCTGCCCTCTCCCAAACTTCTGATGTCTTATTATTATATAAGTTGATTAATGGTTTTATTTGAGATGAAAATAATTGTAATTTTTGTTGTAATTTAACATTGATCCCTGTGAAAAAGGATGTTCGTAGGCTATGGTTCTTTAAAAATGGAATTTCTGGATTATTTTGTGTTGGATTCAGCTATGGCCATAATGTGATATAAATTAACAATGACTTATCTCAACTTTATTTGCAACCTTGAGATCTTGTGCCTTATAAATAATGAGGTTTTTGGACAATGTCTTCAACTAAGGAAACTGCAAAGCTTGTAGTCAGGAATGCGGTTAAAGAAAATAAGTCGAGGGGTTCCAAGGGATCAAAACTGCTACCTTCTCATCCGACATATTTTTAGGTTTCAATTCTTGGCCTTTGAATTTTTTTCTCACATTAGGTTTTGAACGGAGGAGTCTCATTTCCCCTTTTTTTTAGAAGATGAGCACGGAGGTGATTACATCTTTGAAGGAGAGAATCGGGTCTAGCCAGCATGCCATAACAACCTATGTTGGGAGCAAGTACCAATCCCAACTCCCTGCCAATTTTAAGAAGCTGCTAGCAGTTCAGCTGAGAAATCTTGCCAAATCTGGCAAGCTCATTAAGATCAAGAACTCCTTCCAGCTTTCGGTAAGAAGGTAGAGAAGGCCATGCAACAATGCCTGATAAAAAGGCGATACCTGCAAAGAAAGCAGATCCTACCAAGAGACTTGCCTCTACCTAGGCTATAAATAGGGAGACTTCTCCTAAACTGAAAAGGGCAGTGCCTACCACAAAGAAGACCTAGAAATAAGATGACGCAGTTGTATTTCTAACTGCAAATCCGATATTTGAATTGATTAAACTATAAACATAAATTGATTTTAATTAGAATTGACATCAAGAAGTATAACTATGTTGATGTATTTAATTGACAACACCTTTTTTTATTCTATTTATGTTTTTATTTACTGTAATTTTTTCAATTGAAAATAGGCAAAATGTTGATGGCATGTTAGGAGGGTTTCTGGAGAACTAGGGTTTGAAGCGGAGCGGCTGGAAACAGAGGGGCACCAAGATCAGGGCAAGGGGATGTGCTCCTCTTGCGCATGATCAGAACAGAGACTACAGAAAAGGCGAACGACAGGAACAAAGAACAGAGGGAGCTGATGGTGAAATGGCAGGCGAAGAGGGGAGGGGAGAGATCCCCTCCTACAAAAACATAACAACATGAGAATCAAGCAGAAACGGAATGCAAAGTGGCTCAAGGAAAAATAACAGAGATCCTCCGGTATTGGGAGCTCAATGGCAAGCGGGACTAAATGGCAAATGTCTTCTAAGAGCACTGGAAAAACCCAGGTTCGTAATTCCGAATAACAAACTCGAAGAATATAGAAGTTATATGAGAGATCATGCTTTAATTTGTAAGTTCATAGGGTTTTGGCCGTCTAAAAAGGATCTGTCCAAATGGATTCAGCAGAGGTGGAAACCTAAGGGACATATAGACTTGAAACTAGGGGCAAAGGGTTTTTTTACAGTTATATTCTCAAATCTGGATGACAAGGAAAGAGTCTTCGAGGGAGGACCATATTTTATGACCAACGCTAGCCTATTCATGCGGCATTGGGAGGACTGTTATAATCCAGACAAGGAAAAAATGTTAGCAGCTCCCATTTGGATTAGACTATTCGAACTACCAATGGAGTTCTGGGATCCGGAGATCTTAGAAGGAATAGGTAATACAATCAAAACATTTGTTAAAGTAGCAGAGACCACCAAAAGAGGGCGATACACATCCTATGCAAGGATATGTGTATACATGAATATAACAGAGCCACTATCGGAGTTTATTGAGTTAGAATACCATGACAAGGTATGGAAACAACCCGTGGATTATGAACACATCCCATTTCGCTGTAGGCGATGCCATTAATATGGTCATCTTTTTAAACAATGCCCGTTAAATGCTACAGAGGAATCAATGAAGAAGAAAGCAGAAGAGGAGAAGTCAAAAGAGGCAACCGAAGGGACGTAAGAGGGTTTTAAAGAAGTGCCCATAAGAAGGAAACCTGTAAAAGGACCGCCCAGGATGCAACCACCTATCAAAACTGCACCATTAGAAAATCAAAACAAGTTTAAGGCTCTCCAGGAAGAGGAAAAAGGAATGGAAAACGAAGAAAGTGATGAGGAACCCATGGAGATATTTGAAAGAAACAAAAGAGCAAGATTCAGTCCAGATAAACATGGAACAAGGAGAGGAAGAGGAGAACATCGATTAGCTCAACGAACAAACTCAAATGGAGGTCGATCTTCAAAAAGACAGAGGAAGTGACGAGGAGCGAGTCATGAGAAGATTGTTATAGGAATGGAGGAACCTAGATGAAAGACTTATACCATAAGAACAAAAACAATTATACAAAGAGATTTTCTAAAAATATAAGGAAAAGGTAGGAGCACTTTCGGCAAGTCAACCAGAGCAAACAAGAGCACAAGGGTCTCAAAGCATAGGAATGGGCAGTACTGGCAAAGGAGGAAGGAAAACAGGTCAGCATCCAATGAGTGAAACCATTCAAGTGGTAGGGGAGATGCTGGTTAATTCAGGAAGAGTCATACCTCTCTCAAAGGTATTTCAACAACCAACAAAAATATTAAAATGATAATCACAAGCCGGAATATCAGAGGTCTCAACAGCAAGGGAAAGGAGAGATATCTGAGAGATAGGTTGAAAAAAGATAAACCTAGCATAATGATAATTCAAGAACCAAGATTAGTACTCATAAAATGGAAGAAATAATGAGAAAATTTAATACCCATTATGAGATAATGGGTCAGGATGCGGCAGGCACGGCAGGAGGGCTAGCAGTCCTATGGAATCCTGAGGAGGTTCAATTTGACAAATGGGTTAGCTTCGCTCGAATCCTTTCAGAATGATAGGGTCATCAGAATGGTTAATCCTCACAGGTGCATATGGGCCGCATTCATCAAACGAGCGCAGAAGCTTTCTTCAAAATATGAAAGCAATCCGTAGGTTGTTCCCGGAGATGCCATGGATAGCAAGGGGAGATTTTAATATGATCACAACCTCAGCAGAAAAATGAGGAGGATTAAGAAGACCAGATCAGGATATGGAAGCCTTCAGTGAGATGATATCAGAGCAAAGACGGGTAGATGTTCCTACAATAAATGGGATCCCTACATGGAACAACAGAAGGGAGGGTAAACACCAAATTGTATCGAGACTGGACAGATTTTTAATATCGAAGCAAATTATAAGCAGAGACATATTCTTAGAAACCATGATCCTACCTACAATAGGCTCAGATCACTGGCCTATCAGACTAGAAATTGACATCAAATCGAGCCCAAAAAGACGTCCCTTCAGGTTCGAAGCGTTCTGGCTCAGGAATCAGCAATTCATGCCAAAGGTGGAGGAATGGTGGACCCAGAGCCAACAAAGAGGATGAAGCAAGATGCAGACCTTCCAACTAAAACTAAAAGAGCTCAGAGAAAAAAATAAAAAAATGGAATAAAGATGAATTCGGGAAAATATTTATGGAGCTGTAGCGATTAGAGGAAAAAATGAGAATGTTGCAACAAGAAATCATCTTTGAAGGCAGAAGTGAGGAAAGAAGTAGAAAAGAGGGAATAATAATAAGCCAACTTGAAGAGCGGAGAAAACAGGAAGAAATATTATGGAAGCAAAAGTCTTGTATAAACTGGTTTTGTGAGGGAGAAAAAAATACAAAATGTTTCCACCAAGCCATGATCCCGCACAGACAAAAGAATAGAATTTTCTCCATCAAGAATGAGGAAGGGCAACGTATAACTCAACATGAGGGAATGGAACAAATTCTAGTCAAATACCTTAAAGAAATCCTTACTGAACCTCAAGAGGACAGAGAAGAAGCTACAAGAAGGGTATGCAATGAAATCCCTAGAATGATCACGAGAGACCAAAACTTAGCCCTGATGAGGGTGGCAACCCTGGAGGAAGTAGAGGAAATAGTAAAAGGGATGAAAAAAATAAATCCCTAGGCCCAGACGAATTTACAGCGGAATTTTACCAAGCAGGCTGGCACTTCCTAGGGTAAGACATCCTGGAGGTGGTAGAGGAATCGCAAAGACACCAAAAGGTATGGCCTGGTCTAAACTCAACTCTGTTATCTCTTATTCCTAAATCCGCTCACTCGGAAACTACCCAAGGATTCTGTCCTATTGCTCTTTGTAATGCAATATATAAAATTATTGCTACTTTAATGGCTAAGAGATTGAAACCAATTCTTTCTAGTATAATCTCCCCGGAACAAACTGGGTTTGTGGAAGGGAGACAAATTCTAGACGGCCTGGTGGTATCTCAAGAAGTGATTCACTCCTTGAAACAAAAAAAGGAAATGGGAATGATGGTAAAATTGGACCTATCTAAAGCAAATAACCGTCTAAACTAGAATTACCTCAAAGCAATCCTAATGGCATTTGGATTTTGCAATAGATGGGTAAACTGGATTTATGAGATGATATCCACCCCCAATTGCTCCATTCTCTTAAATGGATCACCAACCTCAACGTTCAATGCCACAAGAGGACTGAGATAGGGAGATCCTTTATCCCCATTCTTGTTCATAATTGCAGTAGAAGGTTTGGGAAGATCTCAAAAAAGATCTAAGGGAAGGAAAAATCAAAGGACTGAGGCTATGGGGAAACAACTTACCTATTACTCATCAGTAGTTCATTGATGACATTATGCTTTTTTGTGTTGTTTCATTAAGAGAAGTTAAGAGGATAAAATGGATTCTGGACCTCTTCATGTAATCTTCAGGCACGGAAATTAATAGGGAGAAATCATGCACTTTCCTTTTCAATACACGAGAAGCGGTCAAAGCCCACCTGACCAGAACTCTAGGCTTCTGATATGGAGAATTACCTACTAAATACCTGGGAAATCAATTAGCATTACACCATTTAAGGATAGCAAACTGGCAACAAACTATGGAGAAACTCAAGAAAAGACTGGCAAACTGGTCCTTCCGATCGTTGAATATAGTGAGAAGATTAGTGCTCCTTAAATCAATTCTTCAAGCAATTCCTATTTATCCTCTCTCGGCAATGGCGGCCCCCAAAGGAGTATGTACAAAAATGATAGAAATATTCAGAAAATTCATATGGGGAGGCCCAAAACAGTAAAAGAAATGGGCCTTAATATCGTGGAAAGGCCTAACAAAGCATAAGGAAGAAGGGGGACTAGGTCTCAGGGATCCGGGCACTGTGAACAAAGTTCTAGGAGCGAAGCTATGGTGGAGATGGATGAGGGGAGGAGAAGATCTATGGAAAAGGATTTGGACCCAAAAATACTCTATGCCCAGAACAACGGAAGACATTCCTAGATTGGAGGAAGTTCCAAGCAGTTCCGCAATATGGGACCTCGCTAGTCAAAACAGAGATATTACAGGTAGGCAAGCATTATGGGAAATACGGAAAGGAAATATAGCCAAATTTTGGGAGGAATCTTGGCAGCAAAGAAAGAGGATGATAGGGATACAAGCCCTGCAAAATACATATCAAAAGGCTATAGCGGAGGGGTTACATTATGTTAACGAATATTGGAAAGGAGAAGGGAAAGATGAGACCTGGCGAATTTGGAGGAACCCAGAAGAATGGGACAGTAACATAGATCCTGAACAAAGAGCGCTACTAGTAAAAGAAATGGAATCAAGAAGAATCAAAATTAGAATTGGCCCGGATATACTTCGATGGGGTAGATCAACAAAGGGAACTTTCACAGTACAGGAAGCCTACTATCTAACCACTCGTCAGGAACAAGAAGAGGACGCACCAGTGTGGAAACAAATATGGAAGAACAAATGGTGGCCAAAGGTAACATTGTTCACCTGGCTAGTAGGAAAAGGAAGAATCCTGAATTGGGACTAGATACAGAAGCGAGGATTCTATGGACCTCCTAGATGTAGCCTTTGCAAACAGGACACAGAAACACAGGAACACCTCTTAAACTCATGCCCTATTGCCCAGCAGCAATGGGAAGAAGTCAGGAACCTCTTTGGAAAATCTAACAGGGACCCCCCTTGACATCAAACAAACCATACTCTAGTGGGGAAAAGGTCAATTCTCAAGCCCGGTGATTAGGAGAGCCTGGAGTCTAGCAATGGGATTTAATATATGGCTAATACGGAAAGAGAGAAATCAAAGAATATTTCAAGACAAAGCCAAACCCCTTGAGATGATATGGAAGTGAAACCAAAATATCATAAGAGAAACTATTCTAGCGGAGACCTGGGAGGAAGAGGACTAGAAAACAACCCTAGAGGAGGGCTGAATCTTAGCAAGTCTAACTCTGGAGTATGGCATGGTTTATCCTCAAAAGAAAAGATACTAGAACATTCAGAACCAGAGCCCATCCAAGTTCAAATACCCTCAAGAAAACTTCATCAAACTAAATTTTAATGGGGCTTCTAAAGGAAACCCAGGGCTAGCAGGATTCAGAGGCATCTTCAGAGATAATCAAGGACGAACCGGATGGGTTTATGCAGATCGGGGAGGCATAATGAGTAATAATGAAGCTGAATTGATGGCAGTATACCAAGGCATCAAAATAGCAATAAGAAATGGATATACACAGCTGGAGATTGAAGGAGACTCGCAGCTAGTTATAGAGATTCATAGGAAATTGAATAATGGAAAGGATTGGGAACAGGTAGCGAAGAGCTGGAGGACGGCAGGAATAATTCAGGACCTGGCAAATTTAATGAAACGTGTAGATTACAAAATATTCAACCATGTTAGAAGGGATGGGAATAAGGCAACAGACTTCCTAGCAAACTGAGGATGCAATGAAGAGGATGGGAGGGTAGATAGTATATGGCCAACTCATATAAACAAGCCACGATGGGAGACCCTCACTTTAATCATTTCTTAGGATGACAATGAGACTACAACTTCATGATAAAGATTACAAATGGCCCCCCGATCGGGGTGGAAGAGGTGGTGACATGAAAAAACATAATGGAGGTAGAAAGGTGGCAATGCAAGCCACCACGAAACAACATAATTATACAGGACGCTGTGACGGTTTGCAGGTTCAGTAGAATCCCGAGGAATAAAGGCGACAGAGTAATGGAGGAAGGTGGCAGGAACGGTGGTGATCAAATGATGAAGGAAGGTGGTAAGATGGGCGGCGAACAAACGATGGGACGTTGGGTAGCTGGCATAGGATTAATAAGGGTAGGAGAGGGCGATCCTAAGGACTGCATGCGTCAAAGAAAGGAGAAGTATGGATTCAAAGGTTGGGTGGCACGCTCTACATCATATTTCTTTAGTTGATTTGAGCTGCATAAGTTTGAGAAACTCTGATTGTGACAGACTTCCCAATAATGTATTGACAACCTTGGCATTGGTTTGATATTGTTTTTTACCTGCCGTTTCTGTAGGAATTGTTGATGGAAATGTATATCCTCATTCCACGATTTCCCAGACATCTGTTCCAAGTGATTGAAGATAGGCTGTGGTTCTTATCTTCCAATAAATAAAGTTGCTCCCACCAAAGACTGGCGGTCTGATGGATCCCCTGCTTTCTTGATTACTCATGATGATGGATCTTCCTTCAAGCGATCAAGCTTCTTTTGAAGGACCTACTTTGAAACCAATTGTTGGAAATAATACTGAGAGGGGGGGTGAATGAGTATTATCAGATCAATAATTTAATTTTCAAAACAGATTTGTATACGCTACTTCAGTTAAGTGAACTAGCGTGTATACACGACTGTGCTTAAAGCACCCAACGTATATGTAGAGATCTTTTGATTTACCCAATTTATCATGCATTGAACTTTAACCAGTATATCAAGAATTCATTAGACAGTGCAATAAAAGCAGAATAAAGCATCACACATAAGCAACACACATGAACACTAAAATATAAGGTGGAAACCCAATGTGGGTGAAAACCACCTACTGTTGTCATCTTTGTCTTCTTTTTAATAATAAGAAACTCTGTTTACAATTTTTGTACTAGTGCATACTTATACCAGTACGCAGGCTTCTACCTGTAGAAGGTTATAACCTTCTCTTGTTCTCCAGCTTCTCCTGGAAGGGAGCTACAATGCCCTAGCTCTTATACTAGCTGATATGTTTGCTAGTACGTAGGCGCCGACGTACAGAAGGCTATGACCTTCTCTTTTCTTCCAGGGACCACATTTCATAAATTTTCAGACTGGATCCATCAACAACATCATTCAATCATCAAATATATCTGCATCAACCAATCACCTTTTGAATCAACCATAGTCGAATCAATCATTCACCCGCGTGTACACGCGCTTTTCTCAAAGCCAACCAACGTATACGTCTGCAAATATAAATTCAGAGTTCTGCAGCTATTCCAGACTTTAGTTATACCCTAATCATATCATTTACCGAACAATATATGCGTCAGTATTCAGATCTCGAATATACATGAGCAAAAGCACATAATGATAGTTCATTTTACACCTTAAGATCCCGATCCATCATTAGATTTGATCCCTCATCATCAACGAAGATTCATCCTTGGTTCATACCCAATAATGCACCATAACCTAATAACCTGCATACTAGATCTCACACTTCATCATATATTCGATACTTGCACACTTTGGCCTAATGATCTTCTCCTCCTTTTATAGTTTTAGGCCTTTCTCAATACCATGGACCAAAACCACTTAGGACCAAATACCTAGGGTCAATACCTCAGACCAGATACTTTGGACCAATACCATGGATCAAAATACCATGGACTAAAAACTTCGGACCAAAAACTTAGTTTTCCAAAGTATACGCGTTTTTCCTTTCGTGAAAGTGCGTGTGTACGTATACACAACTTGTATACAGTGAACCTGCGTGTATACACAGCTTGGTCAATGGTGAACCTGTGTATGCTTCTCTTTCTTCATTCTGTGAAGACTGATTTGTAATTCTTTGCTGTTTATCTGCTATACTTTGATCTTTCATCTGAGTGAGTTGCCATCAAGGACAATACTTGAATCATAATGCCAACAGTAAATATATTAACATAAAACATAATTAATAAACCATATTAAATAGTATTTAATTTTTTAAATATATTAATTATTAAATTAAAATATATTAAATATCAAATATTATTTTTAAATAGAGTTTTGAGGATTTTAATTTAATTATTAGAAAAATAATAAGAATTTAAAGTCTCACATAAGAGAAATTTTTGACTGATGCATTGAGGACGAGATGAAGAGGGAGACCGTGGCAAAGGCTTAAAGAGAACAATGTAGAGACAAACCGTGGCAAAGGCTTAACGAGAACAATGTAGAGACATAATTTCATGTAACGGCTATATTTGAACAATAATATGTTTTTGAAAAATAATATTTAAATTGTGATATTAATAAGTAATTGCTATATTAAACAACTAGTTTTTGAGAAATAATATTTAAATATATAATATATATATTATATATATATATATATATAATATATATATATATATATATATAATATATATATGACAATTAGTTTCTCAGAAAAAAGAAAAAAGAAAAGAATTTGAGTAAAAAACTATAAAAACTAGTCAAGATCCTAATGGAGACAAGATCATTTAATAAATAATTAATGGAAACAAAATAAATTAAAAGGTGAAGATTGATGTCATTTTATATAAAAAAGTGTCAAGATCCTCATGGAGACAAGATCATTTGATAAATAATTAATGGAAATAAAATAAATTAAAAGGTGAAGATTTATGTCATTTTATATAAAAAAGTGTCAAGATCTTAATAGAGACAAGATCATTTGATAAATAATTAATATAATAAAATAAACTAAAAAGTGAAGATTTATGTCATTTTATATAAAAAGACTCATATAAAGTGAGTTATAAGTTTTTGGGAATATGATATTTACAAGCCATAGTGTTGACTCATGCTATTGTAACAAATACTAATTATAAATTAAAAATCTCCCCAATAAACTAGAAATAAATATATATAATTAAAAACTATGTTCCATATTTCAAATATATAGTTTAACTTATACTTCATTATTTTTTTATAATTAATATAATACATAAAAAAAAAAAAAACTAATTCATGTTTTTTATAATTGTTTAAATTTAACCCTATAATATATCTCTATATATTATAATTTTTCCTAAAACAATAAATCCATTTTCAATTATAATTTCCTTAAAACATAAATCCATTTTCAACTTCATTCTTCATCACATTTTCAAAGAAATCTATGCGATAGTTCAAAGATACCATGAAACGTATTACTTTGAAAACTTTTAATTAATAACATTAAGAAATAAATTCGAAAGTTATTCCTGCATACTTTCCAAAGGCTGACATACATTTCTAACACCTCAAATAGTTTATTAAAAAATCACATTCTTCTACGACTGATGGAGTTTGGAGTCACTTTCTTATAAAACGAATCAAATTTGATTCCACATATATCCATTCCATTGGAAAGTCGGAATTGCTTTATTTTATTGGAAATTACAAGTGTATGTACATAAAAAAATAGAGCAGAAAACCCCCAGGTTGATGGGTCACTGTTAGTGTTGGAGAATACATACAAAGATTGAGATATGTGCTCTTAAAACTCTTAAAAAGTGCAATAACCCTACAAGAAGAATGAATCGAATCGTGACCACCTAAGTTCGATGTAGGTACAAGATCTCAAGTTGAATGAACAATCTAAGCAATACTTTTGTAGGCGGAACCATACCTGTAACGGTGACAAAGAAAACCATTTAGTAGGTTACAAGATAATGGAAATCATAGGAAGAATTTCTAAAAAGATTAAGAAAACCTGCTCACCTAAGTCTCATTGAGTCGAGATAAGAACATTTCCATACCACTGGAAGACACAAGAAAAGTTAGTATATGTTAATCAAACACTAAGGAATTTAAAACTCATAAGAGAAAGTCCTCCTTTACTTGAGATTTTGGAGAAGCCCAAGCGAGTCCAACCCTTGCTGAACAATGGGGGAAAATGATGAAACATCAGTTCTGTGACCTACAATCTATATTTAGAGAAATGATAATTGTAAGAGCGTAACCCAAAGAACCTCTGACCCAATTGATTGAAATATACAACTCAGGAAGCTATCGGGGTTATCTGCAAACCTAGTACGGTAGCTGGAGCAGTCTTCTTCACAAATAAAGCTAGGTTTGTACCATAATAACGACGCTCAACAAACGACTAAGGAGGTCATAAATGAGACTGGTCGGAGGTGAAGGGATGGCGTAGTTACTCCTCAACTACCCTGCCAAATCCCAGATCATTTGATCAGGAAACCTAGAACCACAACAGTGGAACACTTGACATTTCAGAAGAAAAATATTTCGCCACGAATTAAACATCATGCGTGACAATTGGATTATCGAAAGAATTATTAAAGGATACATTTACAACCTTAACCATTAAGCTGGGGGTAGAGTAGGCAGGTGGATAATGAATATTAATCATAAGGTATGAAACATATCACTAAGACTCTATCGAGACATCTAATATGATGTTTTGGGAAACTAATATAATAGTTTTATACTACATGAGGCTTTACATATAAGGACTGTTGGGTGCAGGAATTACACTTAAGCAAACTCTTGCGTGCAGGAATTACACTTAAGCAAACTCCTCAACACTTAATTTGTCAACTCGGGGGATCCATAAACTTAGAGACGAAGCACAGGCGATGCCAGAGATGGTATGAATCTTCCTAATATAAATCCCTACTTTCTTTAAAGGAAAGATTGCAGAATCAAATTAAAAAGAGAAAAAAGGCAACTTGAACCATCAAAATAATCTAAGACTGGAACAAGGAAGAATGCATTTGCAAGAGGGAATTAAAGACAAAGGGAAATCGCTCTAGCTAATTATTGTTTGACTACTGAGTGTGTGTTTTTCTTTAGCAGAGACACTTAGTAGTCTCATCAGATGGGCCCTTAAACCTACTCCTTTAGAGATTTCCTTCTTGCACTAATCTGTCCTGTACTATCGCAGTCTGTTGGCACTAGTGCAGGAAAAGAGATTCATGCAGAAGGTATAAATGGTGTCTTTACTAAAGGCTTTTTACTTCCTGCAAGGGCTTGAACTTTTCCAGGTCCAAAATACTCAGATCTCGTGGCAAGAAACTAGTTCTTGCACCGGATCAGAGCTTCCTGCACTTAGCATTTAATTCTTAAAATGAGTGCTTAATTATTGCAAGTGTTGTTAAATCAAATTACACACATAAAATGTGAATGTTTTTGATCTTGATAGAGTGTAGGAATAAAGAAACAATCAATATACATTTATCATGTCATAAGCATTTAATGAAAGAAAGAAGATTGTGGGAAGTAGACTAAGAAGGCTTGCTGCATCACACCAACGTGCACTGGTGCAGGTTCATTTCTCCTACTTGGACCAGGTAGGGAAAACCAATCAAATAGAATTGCAGAAAAGGAGATACCACACCAACGTGCACTGGTGCAAGGTTATTTCTTCTGCTTCGACCAGGCGGAGGAAAACCAATATGAAATCAAGTGTAGGAAAGGGAATTTATCTACTTCACACAACAGATCCGCTTTCACTCAGACAGGAATGCATGCGCTTAAAATTAAATCACACTTGACAATGTAAACACAAATTACAGGAAAACTGGAAATGGGGTAAATGTGTTGGGTTGGTTGGGCCCTAGCCAACCAGTGCATTTCCCCTTTAAATAAAAACGCTGCTCAGTACCTTAATCAATTCATCAGCTCAAATATAGAAATGCAATTTGTGAAACATGAGGTGGAGCTCCCTTTTATTAATTCAATGAGGCAAGTACATACATTAATACATCGTCTAGCCCAAATTCGGGTGACAACAAAATATAGCAACATGTTACCGCCTCTTTGGTTGTGTCTCTATTGTATAACAAATTTCCCCTAGTCCTATTTACATTCTACATTATATAGATCTTTGGCCAAAGGCCAAAATAGATCATTCAACCGATTACATAACCAAACGCAAAATTTAGCTTTTCAGCCATCAAAATTAGACAATTAGCAAAACTAGCCGTAGCCAATCTCCAGCTTTCGTCCTTCACAGATTCGATCTCGGCTGCCTTTGGATCGATCTTTCTGTCGTGGTTGAAGCTGCTCAAAACAAGGCGACTCGATCTCGGCTTCCTTTGGATCCATCTTGCTGTCATGGTTGAAGCTGCTCGAAACGAGGCAGTGATAAAGGAGGTTTGGGTCTGC
This sequence comes from Pinus taeda, assembly GCA_000404065.3. Classification (NCBI taxonomy): domain Eukaryota; kingdom Viridiplantae; phylum Streptophyta; class Pinopsida; order Pinales; family Pinaceae; genus Pinus; species Pinus taeda. Next base: position 19,473 of record APFE031760048.1, read on the forward strand.
TGCAAGGATTTGCTATGCTGGCAACGGTGCAAGATCTGATCCCGCACTAGGATCAACGGTCACGGTAAGTACTCTAACTACCAAATAAACATTGGAGATATTGATAAGTTACAAAGAGTGATTGAAAGTAAGAAATCATGTAATAAATGATTAATTAATGCTAAGCTAAATTAAAAGTGTGAAAATTAATTTTTATACGAAATATGTCACCGTGCATGGACTGGTGCAAGATGAGGGTGTATAAGAGAGATAAAAAAACGGTAAATGGTTATGATTTAGGAAGGGGAAAATGGCAAAAAGAGAGCAAATTAGGGGACTAACATCCTCCCATCCCTAAGCTATTGTGTGTCCTCAGAAAACTCTTTACCTTTGCAAAAACAACCTTCAAAACTTTGAGCATTCCAACTCAATCCTACTCTGGCATACTGACGTCAACCTGCAATGTTCAGACTTCTTCTTTATGATGTTCATTAGTTTCTTTGTCACCTTTTTAAGTCGCTTGAAACATTGCGTAGCTCGGTACTTCCAAACTCTAACTTCTCCTTTATTTTTCTGGATCTTCGCAGTTAATTCTTCTTTACTCTATTCTTTATCCTCCTGTGCTTTAGCTATGAGCTGTTCTAAGTTCTGCACTTGAAGCTCTAATTCAACTATTCGAGTAGCAGGAGTTACCAAATCTTCTTCTTATTTTGTCTTGACAAGGGCTGTGTCTTCCTCAGGGACATCAATATACCTCATGGTTACATTAGGAAATTCTTCTTCTTCTGGTTCTTCTTCTTTTGGTTCTTCTTCTTGCATTGGTTCTTCTTCTTGCACTGGTGCAGAAGGGGATTCAACATCCTGTGGGGACTGTGGTTCTTTGCCTGCACCAGATTCTTTACTCTTTTTCCGGAGCCTTTTAATGAATCTGCCAACAGAGTGTCATCTTTGACCTCTGCAAATTTTGCTACATCTACAAGGACTGACAGGTTGTCTTCTTCGGGGGTCTGTGCATGTACTGGTGGTGTAGAAGGAGTCTCTTACACAGGTGCACTAGCTGTCTTATTATTTGGAGATGGGGCCCTTCTTTTGATTTTTTAGGTCATTTCCTTTTCGCATTGGTGCAAGAAGGACTCCCCTTTACATTCTTATTCAGGCCCTTGCTTGTGCTGGTGGGGTCCTCTGTCTCCTTTCCAGCAGTTGTCGTTTTATGTAGCTGTTTTAACAGCGCCTCCCAGGTCATGCCTTTAACTTCTAATTGTTTCTGGACCAAAATCTTTATCAGGTCGTGGTGATATAACTTCTTGTCGACCTGGTCTGCTCGTCCGTCTTGCACACCCTTGGCCATTTTTTTCCAAGTTCTTAAGCAAAAAATAAGGGAAATTCATCCTCCACCAGATGTGTTGGGCATCTTCGAAATGCTGCAACATCCGAAAATGGTACACAAAAGTGTGGGAGTACCTTCCCTCATAGGATACAAATTTCTGTAGGATGAAAAGGAGGCCCTGCCATTGTCCCAACAAGGCACTACGCAGAACTCCTTCCTTCCAATCTACCTTCATCTTCTTGTCGACAACGAAACGCTGCCATCGCTTCCTTTCTAGTTTATGATTTTTAAACCACTGCTCACCAGTATTTTCCAAGCCTGTCGCTGCTGCTATAAAAATCTTCTGTAACCTCAAATTTTAGAGGCCTAATTTTTACTCAGCCATTTTTGAAACTTCTGGCAAACTGTAAGGCCACTTCACTGTTGTGCCCATCAAACTTTTACAAGAACTGAAGAAAACCCGAGCCTCGCAATAGTGCAAAACTATTTCGATTCTCAGTAGTCTGTTCTACCCTACTGAGAGATGAGGGTTCGCTTCGAACAGGCAGCATCACTGCTTAGTGGTTATGAACAATCGAGAATTTACATGCAACACTAGGAAAATTGGTTCTTATAGATAGGGATCCAACCATCCACCATCCCTTCCATCTTATCACCCATTCATTTCACTGAAATAGCTGTGGATGCACGACATCTTTGAGATCATGCCAGATTGGTACTTGTGGTAGCGTTTTAACAGCTAGGTGAGGTAATCATTACGAGTGAAGGACATCTAGGATTATGGCGGAAAGGGACAATTATATCCAAGCAACGACTAAACACTTCCACACTCCTTCATAATTCAATAAAATAACTTAGCATTCATAACAAAATGATCATGATTCTTAACTTAAAACACCTTGTACTTTAAATAATTTTCTCCTAGATAATATGATAGCACAAGTACTCATTGACTAAGTGAAAGGACTTCTTATAAACTTTCATGATGACCACTTTCCTATGACGTATGCTATGAAAATAACAAATTGTACTATGTTTCTGATAGGGTGCATGCTTGCACCACTTAAACTATGTTATTCTGCTGGTACCGTTCTGCTTGTCTTATTATATAGGACGACATGCTTGCACTAGTGCAAGCATAATATCTGAAAAAAAGAACAGGTAATTTAAGTAAAATATAGGCTGGACTTCCAACGTGGCTTCCTCAATTTATACTGGAAATTTGCTTCACCTTTTATTGATGCTTCAGAGCATATCCTTTTGCTCTTTGTGCGCGAGATCCTGCAATGAATTCATGAGGGAACAAAGAAGTGGGAAAGGGGAAATTTTAGAATGGGAAGGAATTTTGCTACAGGGATTCCAGGAATAGTACCACAAGAGGGGACAAATAGAAGCGGGATAGGGAAAAAATTGAAGGGTAAAGTGGGGCTTTTACGAAACGGACAAGGTAAATTCAGAAGAATATGGGATGGTTAATCATTATGGGATTGAAGAAGAAAACTAAGGGAATATTACGAAAGTGGAATATGAAGAAAGGCTGAAATTTTTTTGGAAGGTTTGCCTGCACTAGTGCAAGAAAAATCACTGTAGTGAAAATTAAGCGTTACTTGAAATAAAAATATCCATGCTAATTACCCCAATTGTATAAAGGTTGGTTTTTCTGAACTTGCTTTTACTTGGTGGTCGCTAGCATATCTAAAGATCAAGCAACATTTTCTTTGTATTAGAAATTTTTGATCTTCCTGCCAGCAAGCTCGTTTTCAGGTTGATCCTTCTGCAATCATGTTAGCGAACTGATTTTCATAATTACAAGAAACTGTTTTTTTTTTCTTTACTTTTTTTTTTAAGAAGAAGAAGAATTCATGTTTTCAAAAGGTTGGTATTACCATTCACCAATACCGTCCTGAATTGTTGTTGGACTTGTTGTGTAAAATATTTCTTGGCAAGTCACTGAAAATACTTCTTTAATCTGTGTCCATTTAATAAGAATACTGAATTTTTTCCATCAATAGTTTTAACTTCTACTGCTCCATTCTTGAATACTCAGATCACTTCATAAGGTCCCATCCAACGTGTATGGAATTTCCCTTCAAAAATTTTAAATCTAAAATCATAAAGGAGCACCTAATCACTTGGTTGGAATTGTTTTTTCTGAATAGACTTGTCATGCCACCTTTTGCGTTGCTGCTGAATTAGTATGTTCTGCTAAACAACATCCCTATGAAATTCATCTAACTCATTTAATTGGAGAAGACGATGTTGTTGTGCCTTAGAGAGATCTAGTCCTAATTGAAATGCAGTTCTGAAAGTTTTGATCTGGAATTCAGTTGGTAATAGAACCTATTTGCCATATACCAGCTCATATGCTGTATGTCTCGTGCTATTTCTCCAAGTGGTTCTGTATGCCCATAAAGCTTTTGGTAATCTTTTAGCCTAGTCTTTCCGATGCATATTTACTGTCTTTGTAAGAATGGACTCGATCACTTTGTTTGTGGATTCCACCTGGCCATTTGCTTGTAGGTGATACGACGTGGATTTCCTATGCCAGATCTTGTATTGCTCCATCACACCCTGTACCAGATTAGAAATAAAATGCGAACCATTGTCAGAAACAATTTCTCTAGGTACACCAAATCTAGTAAAGATTTCAGTAAAAAGAAAATTAACAACAACGTTTTCTGTAGCCAAGGAAACAGCTTTAGCTTCTACCCATTTTGTAACAAAATCTGTACAAACCAAAATATGCTTTTAACTTAATGACGTTGGATTTATGGCCCTATAAAATCAGTAACCCATTTTTCAAACGACTCAATTATGACTTGGGGGCATAAATGCATTTCATTGGTTTGATTAGGCTGGCCCATTCATTGACAACTATCACATCACCTGACATACTGTTTGGCATCCTTCAACAAGGAAGGCCAAAACTAACCAGCACACAATACTTTATATGCAGTCCACTTATCAGTGAAGTGGCCCCCACAAGGTTCATCATGAGCGGATTTAAATTTGTGAAACACTTCCTCCTCTCTTACACACTTATAGATAATTAGATCTGGACTAGTGTAAAAGAGATCTCCTTGAATCAGGAGTATGCAGTAATTTTCTGAATAATATTCCGCTTTTCACGAGCGGACAAGTGGGGTGGTGTTTTCCTAGTAACCAAGTAATTAGCAATATCAGCAAACCATGGAGAATCTGTTGACATAGCAAAAAGATGTTCATCCGGAAAACCACCATTAACAGGAGTTGCTTCACCAAGATTATCTAATCTAGAAAGCAAATCTGCTACAACATTAGATTTTCCTGGTCTATCAACAATAGTAATATTAAATTCCTGCAACAATAGTAACCACCTAGTCACTCTACCGCTAGTCAATGGTTTGTTCATCAAATATTTAATCGTGAAATGATCAATATGTACAAATACTTCATATCCTATAATATAGTGCCTGAACTTATTAATTGCAAAAATTACAGCTAAAAACTCTTTCTCTATAACTGTATAATTTAATTCAACGGAAGACAAATTCTTCCTAATATAATAAATAACATAGGATTTCTTATTTTCCTCTTGTCCTAAAGCTGCACCAATAGCCAAATCTGAAGCATCAGAGGAAATGTGAAAAGGTAGGGACCAGTTAGGACCTCTCAAAACTGGTGCATGTACTAACTTTTCCTTCAATGTTTCAAAAGACTGTTGGCAAGCTGTGGTCTAAGAAAATTCACTGTCCTTAGCTAGAAGTCGGAAAAGAGGGGCAACTATCTTAGAAAAATTTTCAATGAATCTTCTATAGTAACCAACATGTCCTAAAAAACCTCTTACTTCCCTTTGAGTTTTGGGTGCAGGAAGATGCATAATGTTTTCAATCTTTGTTGGATCAACCTGGATACCTTTACCAGAAATCAAATGGCCAAGTACCAGTCTCGATTTGCACATTAATCTACATTTCTTGTCACTCAAAGTGAGATGGGCTTCTTGACAACGAAGAAGTACTTTCTCCAGATTTTTGAGAGCTTCCTGAAAAGAATCACCAAACACAGAAAATTCATCCATATAAATTTCTACAAATTCTAGATCAGCAAAAATGGCTAGGACTGCCCTTTGAAAGGTAGCCAGGGCATTACATAAACCAAAGGGAAGAACTTTATAAGCAAATGTACCCCATGGACATGTAAAAGTAGTTTTATCTTGATATTTGGGTGCAATCTGTATTTGGTTATAGCCACTGAAGCCATCCTAAAAGGAAAAATATTTCTTTCCTGCAAGGGTGTCAAGCACCTAGTCAATGAACGGGAGAGCGAAATAATATTTGAGAGTGGCTTTGTTTAATTCTCGATAATCAATACAAATACACCATCTTCCATCTTTCTTAGGTACTAGCCCTAATGGAGAGACCCACTGATTATCAGAAATAGGATAGATAAAACCGACATTCAAGAGTTTCTGTACTTCTTCCTTCACAATATCTCTTAGAGCTGGATTCATTCACAACTGGGGTTGTCAGACATGTCGAGTTCCTTCCTAAATATAGATATGATGTGCACAAGTTTTAGGAGGAATACCTTTCATACCTTCATAGCCCCAAGCAAAGGCACTAAGATGGTTTTGCAACAAATTCACAAGCTGCTCCTGCTGATATGAGTCCAAATCTGAACTAATATGTAAGGATTTACTAGGGCTAATCTCAACAAGAGTAGTATTAGGCTCAGGAGTACTTAAGGGAGTGTTCAAATGCTGCGGTATAGAAGAATGAGAATCATGATTATCTTCAAAATCTAGGCTGAAAATCTAGCTCAATGGATCAAAATTAGGCATAGTGTCTAGATTATTCAGGAAATCTTGAATCTCATCTTCTTGTGAAGACCCATTATAACGATGGATAAGGGAAATGGGTTGAGTCTCCTCATCACTACTTTGATCCAACCATAAAGCATCTCAGAAATTCTGAATGGATCTGGCAGGGGGGTATAAGGTAACTTTCTTCCTAGAATCTCCATATGAAATATACATATCACCGGAACGACATCCAATATATGCATCGGCTGTAGCAAGCCATGGTCGACCCAAGATCAAGGGATGTCCTCCTACTAGGTTCTTTGGCTGAAGCCAATGAAATTAGTATGATATTCCCAAGAATCTAATGAGATGATCACATCATCCAATACTCCTTCTGGCTTAATTTTAGATCTATCTTCTAATTCAAGCCCAGTGGGAGTAGGGAGAAGATGAGATAACCGAAGTTGATCCATGGTTTGCTTAGTCATGACATTAATGGCTACCCCCAGGTCTATAAGAACATTAGAGACAAGGAAATTACCAATCTGAACTGAGACAACTGGGTTTCCTGGATCAATATATTTTTCCATAGACACACATCCCGTTTTCAACTCTGCTGCCCTGCCAACAAATTGAATGGTTTGGGGATCCAATCTCTTCCTCTCGGGTTTCTTGAGACGTAGTTCCTTAATAATCTTGGTACAAATGAGGATCTATTTGATGGCTTGAAGCAAAGTTATATTAATTAAAAGATTTCGAAGCTCTGATGCCAAGCTAGTCTCAGAAATAGGCTCATTTATTTCCATTACTAGCCTCTCTGGGAAGGGAGGTTGGTTGGAAGAAGATGGTAAGGATTCAGAGGGTAAGGGCTGCTTAGTGATAACTTTCGGAGAATGGTTAATAGTTTCCCCTTCTCCTTTCTCTTCAACAATCACTGTAGGTTGATTTTGATTTTTTGATGTTACAGTCCTTCCTGATCTTAATTGAATATCATGAACCCCAACTGGAATAGACCGGTACTCGAATGGTAAAGGTGGGTTCGTTACATAGATCATTTGCACTGCTTTATTATTGTTAGGATTAGGCATAGGTTGAGCAGGCAACTTGTTATATGGGAATAGTGTCCACACGGATGCTGCTATTCCCACTAAGATGTGTGGCTATCTTAGAAACAAACAATCAATGTCTACTATTGATTCCCTTTATGAAAATAGATGAGAGGAGAACCAAGAGGGCCAACCTCAGTCTTGCGCTCGATTCCATCTCCTTCTTGGTAGAGTTTTGATGCTCGCTCTTTGTCTGCTCAGCTTCAAAAGGACCTGTAGAATGACAACAACATACTACTATGCAAGAAACAAGGATCTAAATTCACAAATAATGCAGGATCAGATGTACATTAACCATATACAAGCATATATAAACAAGTACACCAGGATATGGAAGGAAACAAGA
>APFE031760048.1:29909-40550 GCA_000404065.3 Pinus taeda
TGATTTTTTGATTTACCCTTAACATTTTGTTCTTTCAAAGATAGTACTACCTGTTCATCTGCTTCATCAAACCGATTAGAAATGAAAACATATGCATGATAAATGAGTCAAAACACTACTATTTTACTTGAATTACGTGCATAGTAAATTAAAAGTGACTTTTTACCTCTCATTTTACCATTTCATTTGAATTTGGTTTGTTGGAGCTATGGAGGTGCTTTTTCCCCCTGGTTTCCACCAATGGATTCCGAGAGATTCTGTGGACGATTCTCGACGTCGTTCGGACCAGGTAGGAGCTAAAGTTGTGCTCTTTCATTTCATGTCTTTCATTTTGGATTTTGAGCTCATTTCCCTATTCTGCTGAGCCCTTGGGGTTTGAAGAACTCGCCCTAGGATCATCGCACCCTTCCTTAGTCGAAAGGTGCGATGCATACTGATGTCTCCACTAACTAGTCAGTATGCATCGCTCCTAGAACACTTGCTGGGGTGCGATGGGTGCAGGGAGGAAAATTTTTGCAAGGTTTCCTCATGAAATTTTTGCCTATTTTCACCAAATGAAGATCCTGACTCTTCCCTTGTTTGTTTTTCAGAGATTCATTGGAGGAAATGGTTGTCACATTGCGAGAATGCGAGCATGAAGAAGAGAACGCTGTTGCTTTACATGATCCGGGCACAGTAGCTGCATTACGGAACTGTGGCTTGCTGAAGTTTTTCCGTATCTCGAGCATGAGGCAACAAATTAGTTTGTTGCAGTATTTCATCAATGCTTGGGATCTTATCAACTAGGTATTCCAAATTAGGGGCAAATCGATCCCCTTGACAGTGGTGGACATCTATTTTCTGACCAGCTTGTCGAGGCACGACGCTCCTCTCTCTTTATCAGGCTCCGCCCGTGGGGGTGAGTCTGTAAGTGAGTACATTCGTCGGCATTGCAGAGAGGGATCTCAGCCGAGTGCGGATGGCAAGATCAACATTCGAGACGTCACTGACCGGCCCTTGCAGACCATCCTGTTTACTTTTGCTAGACTGGCTGGTAGTTCTGCTCTCCATATAGCCAACAGATCTTATATGCAGTATGCTCTGGAATGCCTTGAACCAAAGGTGTTCAATTGGTGTGATGCAGTACTTTATGTGATGAAGGAACAGTTGACCAAGGTGAAGAGTGGCAGATCTAAGAACTTTGGTTATGGTTCTATTTTGACTGCTTTTGCCTTGGAGCGAATCCCACTGATGCAGCCACAGTATATATCACTTGGCCTACCTCCACTGACAGAACCACAGATGCAGAGATGGGTTGATATCATGTCTCAGCATGCTGGTCAGCCCCAGATTTCATTTTCTGAGACCTTCTTTGAGTGGTTTGACTGTTAGGAGATGGTCTACGCCAGATTCCCATATGCTGGTATGGACTTCCAAGGTGATCCGGATTTGGTGCTGCCAGCTAGAGAGCAGTGGGGTGTCATGGGTAATTTTCTTCTGACCATATCTCTGTTCATTGTTGTTTATAATGTTCTTATATTGTTCTGACCAAGACTAATCAAAACTTATGTGTACATGCAGATGTTGGCCCAGTTCGACCAGCAGTGCGCCGTAGAGACCCAGCAGCTGCTCTAGCAGGGGAAGCGGTTGGGAGGTCTATCCTTCGCGACCTTGATGTGGCCGAGACTCTTTCGGCACTGCAAGACCAGGTTGAGGGTCTTACCCTTGGCATCCCGGACGTGAGGACTGATGAGCTGCCTTTGCGGTTGCAACGACATACCACTGGAGTGCTGAGTCGATGGACTAGGCTCTTACGCATGATTGCACAGGCGGTGACTTGTTATCACCAGCACCATTAGGCTAGGGTGCCCCCTAGCATTTTTGAGTTTTGGGTCATTTGACCAATTTTGTCTTGGTTACAGAACATTATGTATAGACTATAAACAATTATGGAATATGTTTTTGATTTTCGGAGCTTTATTTTGGTTCAGTTACATGATCCTGCTGCATATATTGATGTGATGCTTCTTTTTATAAATGTCGCAAATGTCTATATAACACATAATTTGCCAATGAGTCTGTTAATGTGTTTAAACTTCTGGAAATATGTTGATATTGGATGAAATCAAATTGTCTTTCCAAAATTTTGACCCTTAGGAACATGCGATAGATAGCTGGATTTCGTACAGCATAGATGCTGGTGAGTTGTAGAATGACGAGCTGTGAGTCTAGCCTGATGACAAGTCGGCATATACCATGTGCGATGGCATCAGAAAGGAGTTCTATTAATGCACTGTACTCAGCGATATTGTTCGTAGACCGACCAATACATACTCCTCTGAAACTTACTAACTTGCCGCTGGGATTGAAAATGGCCCATGCTGCAGAAGACAGATTCTGCGAGCTACGACTTGCTTCGTCGGCATATCTAACGAATGATTCCAGTAGGTTCGACATCTGCAATGAATGCAAAAAGTGGATTACTTAACCAAATTAAACGCTCTTGGCGAAAACAAAAATGTAACAAAAGCACGAGGACTACTATGCGAGATCAAGCATAGTAGCGTTTGAGGTACAACCCGTTGTGAGGTTGCGCCAGTGGAATCCCATCATAGTCCATCAACTCGTAGGCTCCTTTTGCTAATACTCGGTTAACAATATAGGGACCCATCCATAACGATTTGAATTTTCCTGCTCCCAATTTATCAGATTCCTGGTCATAAAGTAAAACCAGGTCACCCTCTGAGAAGACCCGAGGTTTGACATTCTTGTCAAACTATGCCTTGACTCGTTTCTTATGAGCCTCGTTAGCCGAAGCTGCACCACGATGAGTTTCATCCAAATGGGTTAATTCCAAGAAACGAGCCTCTTCTTCTGAGGTTCCGGGGAGAAAGTCGACTGCGAGTTTGAGGGATGAGATTTCACATTGGACCGGTAAGATTGCTTCGAGACCGTACACCAATTGAAAAGGTGTGAATCCGGTTGCATTTCTTACTGATGTCCGGTATGCCCACAAGGCCGAGTATAGGATTAGGTGCCAATCCCGTTTGTGGGCTCCGATCATCCTTTGCAGCATTTGCTTTAGGACTTTGTTGATTGCTTCAACTTGTCTGTTAGCTTGCGGATAGTACGGAGTAGAGTTGTCGTGGGACAGTCTTAATTTGGCAGCCAACTCAACCATCATGTGATTGAGAAAATGCGATCCATGATCTGTGACTATGGCCCGTGGAACGCCGAATTTGGAGACTACGTGATTGAAAAAGAAAAGGGCAGCCATTTCGCCACTGTTGTTTAATGTAGGCATCGCCTCGGCCCATTTGGTAAAATAGTCCACCGCGACTATTATGTACCCATTGTTGGCCAGAAGTATTCTGCTCGCAAAATTTTTTTGCGCCGTAGCATAACTAGATTGATGCCCTCCACATGCGCCTGAATGGCAGTCATTCAGGACTTTTTCGGCCTCCTCAAGGGTGAGGCACCTCCGCAGAACTGTATCGATACCACGACGGTAAAAAGTATCACCGACGATCACGTAGTCCTTTGCTTGGTATCGAATACGTCGCTGTTCGGAGCGTGAGGTATTAGACCTGTATGTTTGCGTCTGGAGATAAATGATTATATCTCTGTATGACAAATTGCTTGAAGATATCAGAAACAAATTTTCATCCACGATTGCTTCTTCGGATGTTGCATCATTGGACGACGATGGGAGATCGCATAGTAACTCCGCGAATACCAGGGCTTTCTTTGATTTGGATCTTTTAAATTCCAAATCAAACTCTTGGAGAATTGCTATCCATTTTGAATACTTTCCCCCCAGAAACTGTCGCGACAATATATAAGTCATGGGGTTGCAATCTGACAAAATGGTAGTTTCCCCAAAGAGGACGTAGTGTCAAAATCTCTGTATTGCTTGAACAGCTGCGAGGGCTAGCTTTTCAATGTAGGAGTATTTCATTTCCGTATCATTTAAGTTTTGGCTTAAATAATATATAGGATGTTCAATTCCATTGTCTTATTGAACTAAGACCATTGCTATGGTCGTATCTGTTGCAGCCAGATACAGGTTAAAGTCTTTTTGATAATCAGGAGCATACATTAATGATGCTTGTATTAGAGATTTCTTTAAAGCGTCAAAGGAGGCTTGCGCGACCTTGTCCCAAACAAAGGGTACATCCTTTTTCAACAGATGGGTATAACCTTTAGCTAGTTAAGCGTAATTTGGAATGAACCTCCTGAGGAAATTTGCTTTCCCTTGGAGTTTCTGAATCTGAAGCAGGCTTGAAGGTGGAGGCAAATCGATGATTGCCTGAACCTTACAAGGATCGAGACGAATCCCATCCTTTGAGACAACGAAGCCAAGTAAACGACCAGAACTGACACAAAACACACATTTGTGTGGATTGAGTCTTATCTTGTAGTGTTGGCAACGTAGAAATATTGCTCTCAAATGGCACGGATGATTGGTCTGCTTTCGCGAATGAGCTGGGAGATCGTTGAGATAAGGTTGAACAATGTTTTTGATGTCGTGGAAAGCATAGTTCATTGCTCTCTGAAAAGTCACCCCTGCGTTCTTCAAACCAAAGGGTAGCTTGCGATATGCGAATGTGCCCCACAGACAAATGAATGCAATATTTGACTGGTCCTGTGGGCGGATATATATTTGATTATACCCGGAAAATCTATCCATGAATGAAAAGATTTCGCATCTGGCGCATTCATCAATAATCTGGTCAATAAAGGGTGTAGGGTAGTTGTCTTTTGGACAGGCTTGATTTAGATCCCTGTAATCAACGCACACTCTAATCGTTCCTTGTTTTTTCATAACAGGAACATTATTCGATACCCAATCGGTTAGAGGAACGGAGTAAATGAAACCAGCATGGAGGATTTTTTCGACTTCCGCCTTGATGGCAACGACTTTCTTGGGGTGCACCTGCCTTAGCAGTTGTCGTACTGGTTTGACATCTGGATACATCTTAATCTCATGTTCAACTATGCTCGAGTTGATACCTGGCATTTCATCGTATGACCAAGCAAAGACATCTCTAAACTCACGAAAGAGAGAGCTATATATTTCCAGTTCGGAAGAAGAACAAGATTTGCCAACATGAATGTTCTCTACAACATCTGTTTTGGTCGAGATGTTTATGGCAATAGTCTCTTCGATATTGGATAGCTTTCTTTCGGAATCCACCTTGTTTATAGTATTCGTCAGGAAGTCAAATACTGAAGGATTTTGTAGGTTGCCAGAATTATCTTCTTTTCAAGTCGGAAGATGGGAACGTTGGTGGTGATCTTCCCATGGTGCCCCATCAATCATCATTGGTTGAATGATTCCTTCGTCTGTAAGGTGTACTTGCGACCAAGGATCTGAAGGGGTGCCATATTCCTTAGACCTATTTATCCAAACGCTTGACGAGCGTTGATGCTGGTTTGCCTCCCATGCTGAGAACATTGATTGCTATAATATTTCCAGCGGGGTCAGAGGCAAAACCTGTGAATGATCCATCTTAACATCGTTTTCTGACATCTTTTGAATGGAAAATATCATATTGCAGGTTCCTACATTAGCCACTTCCGCCAAATTGGTAGGAGGCGGTAGGGTAAAGGTTCCCATTAACGTAAGGTCTTTTAGTAGGCCTACTCCGATATTATGAAGCATGCTAGGGCTTCCGTGGATCATTGGAATGCTTCCTCTAACTTGCGAACTGTTGGGGAGAAAAGTTTGTTGGTCGATGATTGTAATTCCTCCTTAGGAAGGAAATGCAATTTTCCTGAAGTAGGTCGACACAACTCCTGCCATGGCATATATCCAGGGTCTTCCTAGTAGGATGTTGTAGTCAAGATTTCCGTCGATGACTTCAACATCGATTTCTACTGTTTTTCCCCCCAGTTCGACTTGCAAGTTACTTAGTATCCCATATGGGGTGTATGTTCGTCCATCAAATGCTTTTAATGTTGTTGACGATTGCGACAAAGAGGGAGACCCCAGAGTTTTCCAGCAACTCATCGACATGATACATGTGGATGCCCCCTCATCAATAATTGTTCTACAAACATTTTTGTTGAGGGCTTTCACTTGAATGAGGAAAGCTAGTTGAGTTGGTAACTGAGGGTCGTATCCTTTATGATTAAAAGATACAAGATTGGAATCGATTGGGTCAATCCCACCTATTGCTGACAATAAAGCCTGCTTTTGGGAGGGGCAATTTTGCAGCACTTCAAGAGTCGACATCACGGATGGCGATTGAGCTAAATCCTCCACTATATTATAATGTTGTGCTGCTCGGGCACAAGGATTAAACATCGATTTGTGTACTACTCCCTTTGGCGGTTTTATTGTTAATTCATGAATGATGGGTGGCACGACTTCTGTTGAAGTCGTTGTTGAACTACTAGGTTGGTCATTGTCCTTGTTGTTCAACATCTGCGGATTCCCGTAATATTTACTTGTTGTCGTTATAAGAGTGTCATTTAGTTGCTTCGAGACTGACAACATTAGCACATGGGACGGGGAAGCATTTTCGTTAGCAACCATATTTATTCCTGGGTTTGGAAACGGATCAGTCAATACAGCCAAGGTTTTTGAACTTTTGAAAGATTTTCTAAGTTCTTCTTTGAATGGACATTCCCGTGTCCAGTGATCCTCGTCACATATATGACATGGAGTTTTGGGTTTCACATTCCCAGAAGGGTTTGCAGAAGATTTCCTTGGAGATGAGTCTCCCTGGTTTTTCTTCTTCCCTTGTTTTTTCTTCTTGCCTCCTGGTTGCTTGGTTTCTTTGCCTTGTTGACACATCATTTACTTCCAAGGCTAGAAGTTCTTCATTTGCATCTTGACTCGAAACCGTGCGGGCATTTTTGGATGTGGCCTTTGCAGTTTTAGTGCTTGTCGTGCCTATCACACCATCGCCAGCATGAGAGTCTTTGTTTGATTTAGGAGGTGGAGGGACGGAGAATTCTGGTCTAGGAGCGTCAGGGATTTTATTATAGAGCGTTCCAGACTGATTGTAGATCAAGTCTAGATATTGTGCACAAGCAATGACTTTCTCTTCAGTGACGACTCGCCCCTTTGCCACATCTTCTGTAATAGCGGGTAACAATGACTTAATAAACCATTTAGCCAATAGCTGATCAGGAACATATGTTTTTACCATTCTGCGACGACGCCGCCACTCATGAATATGATCGGATATGTGAGTGGCTGTCGCTTGTTTGAAATTGGTAAGCAGCTCAGTTCCTGTTTCGTACTGATAGGTAATTGAAAATGGGTTAAAAGGTTGTGGCTAGGGTACTGAAGTTATCAAATGAAGCTCTAGGCAGTTCGATATACCACTTTGCTGCCGGACCAGTTAACGTGTGCTGAAAGAGGCAAAGTCAAATCGAATCATCATTTAGAGTGTTTGACGAACACCATAGATGAAAGGTCATCACATGATTCAATGGGTCTTCGCCTGGATTTCCATTGAATTTAGGAATATCCGACGAACGTTTATGCGGGATCGCCGGCCACCAAGGGGCGTAGGCAATTGGATTGTTCGTTAGTCGACTTAGATCTGGTAACTCTAGAGTTGCCACGAAGGGCAACTGTTGATTTAGGCTTCGTTGAGCATACCCAGGATAGGACGAAATTGTTTGAGCAGTCAGTCTTTGCATACCAGCATAATGCATTTGATGTTGGTAATTTTGGTAAGGTTGATGGGCATAGCCATTATGATATGGTTGATACTGCTGCCCATTACTCGCAAAGACTTGTTGCTCATATCCTTGGTAGGCTTGCTGGAATTGCGGTTGTTGGTATTGCATTAGCCATGGTTGTGAAGTCATGGACTGTTGTCTAGCACTGACTGTTTGACCAAGATTGGGGTTGGGGTTCCCCATTTGAACCTGTGCCATTCCACTAGTGGGTGATTGTGGTTTTGTCGGAGGTACAAGAGATTGTTGTATCGCCACCTGTGAAACTTGAGGTTGGCATACAATTGGTGACGCTTGTACTTGCGATACAGCGACAATAGCCGGCGTAGTGGGAATGTTTTTCATAGGTGGACTTTGTTGTATTGAGCATACAACTCTTGGTTGTTGAGACAGGACTGGTACCCAACCGCTAGCTGTAATTCTAGCATAACCCAAATTTTGTTGCGAACTCACGCATGGTTGTCCTTCTGGGGAAGACAATGAAAGGGTATATGGCCCTCCATACGACGGTAATCCAGTACTCAAAGGAATAATTTGCCTTTGGGGACCAGTTTGCCCAAATTGACCTTGTGATGGATCAATTTGTCGAGACTCAACGTAAGAGATTCCAGATATAATTCTGGTTGAACAAACAGGAACAGTCCATACTGTCGAAATATTCCCAGGATGGACTCCATCCAGTGATTGAAAACTGGTTGTGACAGATGGCACGCCGACAAACATTGTTGGAATAGCAGAAGGGGCTTCCGCTGTTGCTGTGTCGAGTGACACAGTCCTTGATGTTGATGGTTGTTCAAACATGTTAAGTCTATCCAAAAGATTCCTCAGTGATTCTTCAGGAACTTCCGAGGGTGGGTGAATATTCTCTGATGAAGAAGGATATAGGGTGATCCCAGCTCCAAGTTGCGTTGGAGTGTTAGATGGAGGATCTTCCACAATCTCTTCTATGGAAATCAATCCAGGAGGAAGAGGTAGACCGTCAGGTCCGTAAAATATTTCTGGTGCCGAAGAAGATGTAAGTCTTGCAGCAGCAGACGGTTGGGGAGTAACACCTTCTGAATCGGCTGTAGACGGAACCGTTTTAGGAATAGAAGTGTTAACCGTCGCACTAGGATCAGTTGTTATGTCCTGTTGCTATTGCGGAATTTCTTCTGTAGAGGCAGGGATTCTAGAAATGTTCGGAGTAACCGGAGTCTCTGAGGATGTTGGAGTTTGCTTCGTCCGGAATGGCTTTGCTTCCGGAGTCAACGATGGTTGACTCGTAAGTCTCCGTGAACGACCGGGTTTTGATTAGCTTTCTTCCACGACTGCGGATTACTTGATCAACTCAAAATAAAAGGGGAAAATGTTTTTCGAATTAAATGAATTTTAGACACTTTGACACAACTTGTTTTTTCAATTTTAAAGAGTCGAGAAAAAACAAAAGATGACTCTAGTCACCTTCAATTTTTATTGAGCTTGAAGTGACAAGCGCTCAGAGGACCTTTTCTGTTAAGGAGTCTGAAAAGGAGAAAAATGGACTTCTTTGGAGATCTAGGTAGAGAGGATTACGAAACCAATCGTAAAACTGCAGAATACTTTTTATGGTACGACAGTCAGTCTTCCCGAATGCTGTGTTCAGTGCATTACGATCGATAGGGCGGTAGACACGGCTTCCTAAGGATAAAGGATGCAACCTATAGTGGTCTCCCAATATATACACGATGGTACATGGGAGCACAAGTCAGTACTGGCACTTATTGTCTCAGAGTGGAGGAATCACCCAACCAGCACTGAAAGCAACAGTTACCAGGCTTTACGACGCCGGAATACGTCTCTAGCCTAGACCTCTAGATGTTGCGTTAAGTTCCCAAGCGTTGTTAGATTCATTGAGATTTATTTTAAGTTGATCTTGCTTAGCAGTTTGCCTTTCAAGTTCGCCACGTGATGTATGTATAATTCCTAAATGCAATCTAAGATGATAAATAGACGTTTTATCTTCTTTCAACAATGAAAAATCGTAGCTATTAAGGGGAATAAAGTCAAGCATATTTTCTTCACAGAGCACATAGCACACGCTAATATGCACAGTCCTAAATCAAGCCAAGCATTCAAGATGCAAATGCACGTGCATGTATTGGTTTTCAGCTCCCTTAATGTGTAAATGACACTAAGAAAACTATGTGCAAAACTGAAATACTTTTAAAGCGACTGTACTCAACAAAATTCCTTTTCAAAACGAAGTGAAAACAAGAGAGACACTTTGCGATTTTGAAACAGAAATTGCTTTTCGACACTTTAAAAATAGTAAATCAAGTCTTATGCAATGATAACCGTATAATCAACTATCTAAGACAATGGATTGCTTTCTAAAACTGAAAACGACAGCTACGACACTTTCAGATCTAGAGACGACAGTTCGACTATGTTATTTTTTGCAAAATAGAACTAAAACAACACACAATACATAAAAAAATGTTTACAGTTCTTTGCACTAAGGAGGCAGAATAATGCTATAGAAGGGGGTATTCACAGAAGCACACTGATTACAGACAACAAAAAATCTTGAATAAGACTGAAAACAGTGAGAAAAATCCACAGTCGGAGGGTAAAATCAGTCCTCCCTGACCATCGCACCTGTTACACAGTGAACTCAGTATGCAGCGTAGTTACTCCATTCGGGAAGTGCGATGCATACAGGCTGCCTTGAAGGCAGGGTGCGATGGTTACAGTGCGAGACTCTGAACGAGACTTCACTAACAGTTTGTAGTTTAGTTCAGATGTTTAAGCTGAATAAGTATAGATCAATGTATGTAAAAATACAGGGGTGATTTTAGAGGTTACTAAAGCCACTACTAAGGGCAATTAGATTACTTGCAGATCTATTGTTTAATTTATAAACAAAAACCCGGAGATTGACTGAAGCAACATTGATCTACTTTGCATTTGTATGACAAATGCAGTTCAAAGGCTAGCTGGCTTGAC
>APFE031760054.1:0-11154 GCA_000404065.3 Pinus taeda
ACCAAAAGCCTGCAACTACCATAGGATTCCTCCTGAGCCTAGACTACCAATCACTAAGTCATAATTTTATGGCTTTTCTAGTTCAGTATGATTGATTGATAATTTGTAGCAATATATTTCAGTTAATTTGATTTATTGTCAGTTAAACTAGTTCTAATTGTCAGAATAACTAGTGGAGGTTAAGTTGGAAGTGGAACTTCAACCACATTCAGTGATCAACCAGTTAATTGATCAATCAGCCCAAAATAATTTTTGCATGCAAAGAATTCGAGTTACCCAGTTGAGATGGAGATTCCAAGGCAATGTAATATTGTAGGTTTTCACCCTGTATATAAAAAAGAAATACACAAAGATTTTCCCCTGGATCCCAAAACTGGGACTACCAGATTGATTTTTCATTATATGGGCCTTTCAATGTTACAATACATATATATACATGTCGAACCATTCATAAACCCCAATCCATTAACCCCATATTAGAGCACAATCGTAGTTCCCTTGACTGGATCTACAAAATACCATGGGAAGAGAAACATCATGCCCAAAACCATGTGAAAAACCCATGCACAAAACCATAGGTAGGTCCGCCCACCTAATACAGGGTCCAAAAAACTTTTCCTGGGGCATTTCTGCGGAGCTAGTATAGGGGGGATGCAATTAGTCATGGAAAGAATATAAAACATACCCAACAACTATCCATTGTAGCATATTCCAATGTGTACAGGTGGTGCATGCAGTTAAAGGAAGGACCTAGAGTAATTGCGCAATTTAGTAGTGGGAAATTCCTAATTAATAGGGGCTAATTTCCTAGAGGAACAGTGCAAGGAAATAGGAGCTTGGAGGGCTTGAAAATTGGCTAAGTGTTGGCCAAAATCAGTCAGACAGGCAGAGGGATAGACTATACACTTTCACGGTGTGCTCAGCTTGAGAAAGCATATGTATTTCATCTTTATTCTCTGATTAATGCAATACATATAGGAAGGGGTTTTGAGCAGTTGATTTCCCCTAGAAAAATATTTGTGCATGTGTGATTTTTCCTTTGGCATGTTTATGATTTGTGTTCTATGTGGTTAATTAACTTCCGCAGATCAGTAGAGTAGCTTTGAGTCTTGTGATTTAGTAAGTTTCATGAGCAGTTTCGAATCTACACATTAATTTATACATTGGGTTTGTTACAAACCTCTCCCCCTTGGGGGAACACTATCATCAGTGTTCAATGACACCTATGACCAGCACACCACTAAAAAATATAACATACTACCTATGGAGATTTATAACCCATCTCGTCGCAGTATTTAAAATGACCACTATTGGAAACATGATAATCATACAGTTTACTGGAGTTTTATAACATAGCTCATTATGGCATTTATAATAACAACCAAATATATACTCATGCACATTTTCTTCAACCAACAAATAATAATATTGTCTATGGACATTTATAACACAGCTCGTTACAGTATTTACAATAATATACACATATGTACATTTTCTCTAACTAGCAAATGAAAGGATACAGTGTCCGCATTAGTCAAAAAGGGAATCCAGAGGCTCACGCCTCCACCCTTAAAAGTAGTACCAGGATTCACACCCTTCTCGAGAATTCCAAAATCCACTGCCACAGTCAAACCTACATCCAATGTCCAGCGCTACAATCCTCGTGCTACTTTTTTTCTCAATGAATAGTTATCAACTCATTTTTCCAGTGCACACTCCCAGCGTGCTTCAGGTTCCATCTAGAAATGTTAATGACCAAAACAAATTCATTCCTAGTCCTTCCCTTCTCTTCTACACAGTCCCTCGGGAAATTTGGTCACCTCTTACGTGCAGTCACTTGCCTTCAAAGTTTTGTTGGCATCCCCTTCTCTACTACACAATCCCTCAGGCGATCCAGCCCTTGGAAAGATTTCCTCACATCAAAATTTCCAAAAACTAAGGCATATCCCTGGCTCAAAACCATCATACTGGTCATAGCACTCTCATAGAAATAAATGGACACTATTGGGTACCAGTGTCCCACAATGGCCCTACTCTTGAATGTTTTACCAGCGTATTGTTGCCTATTCCAATTCCTTTCACTATTTTTGTTAATTCTTGCAGTCAATTTACAACCACCCAAATCGGGAATTTCCCACGCTTTCGTGTACCAAGCACATAATTGTCATTGGATTCAAGAGGAAATGAAATAAATTCAAATCAATCTTCATTGGTAGCTCGTCAATAAGGTACACTTGAAATTCTGTTTAATTCTTGTCACAACAAGCCAAACTAGTTGTTTGATCAAATCATCATGTATAAGCATATCACATCTGGTTGGCTCAAAACGCAACCATCGTAGATCATAATCATAAATCAAATGCAACCATCATAAATCAGAGTCATAGACAATGTGCATAATTAAAACTGAAATAAAATACTTATATTTCAATCGGTTCTTTGCTTCTTGTTGGCATTATTGTCATTGATGGGAAAGGAGCATTGAAGGAATGCAAGGAGCAGTAAGAAGTAGCAAGGCAAAGAGAAACACGAAGGAAAGAAGTAGAAAGGCAAAGAGAAACACCAAGGCAAGAAGAAGCAAGGAAAAGAGAAACACCAAGGCAAGAAGCAACAAGTCAAGGAGTAGCAGCAAGACAAGGATCAACGGCAATGCAAGGAGCGACAAGGCAAAGAAGGAAAAAGTGCAATGAAGAGGCAACAAAGAAGCAAAGATGTGATGGAAAAGGAGCATCGAAGAGGTAGCAAGGCAAGGAGAAACAAGCAGCAAAAGAAGGCAAATGAGAAAAAGGAGGAGGAGGAGTTGTGATACATTGAAATAATTTTTTATATTGAAGAATTTGTTGTGATGTAAAATTGTTGATTGAGCTGAAAAGGCAAGACTCCAGGGAAATGGCAAAGATGTTGCAAAGAATATTATGATGCATTAATGATAAATATTGTTGTTTGATGTTGGTATTAGGTTGATGTATTTAATCACTAATTGTGGTTCAAACTAATATTAGATGGATTAATTATTTTTGTGCTATGATATTCAAGATACGAAGAGTTTGGAAACAAATGAGTGGAAGGCAAAGAGTCAAGCTTATTCACTTCATATTCCTATGTGGGATAAAAATAGCCAAC
This sequence comes from Pinus taeda, assembly GCA_000404065.3. Classification (NCBI taxonomy): domain Eukaryota; kingdom Viridiplantae; phylum Streptophyta; class Pinopsida; order Pinales; family Pinaceae; genus Pinus; species Pinus taeda. The sequence continues at coordinate 3,124 of APFE031760054.1, forward strand.
AAACTATCTTTATAAAATATGTGATTTTGGAAGGCATTAAGAGGTTAGAGAATGGGATAATGTGAGAGAGTTGATTGAGCTATTATGCATTAGTTACCTAGATCTTGTGAAGTTGATGTGAAGCATATTTGAAGGGAAGAAGATGCAAAAATGAAGATGGAGATATGCAAAATTTATGACCAGGTAAGCTAGCATATTGTTATTTCTTGTTTACATCAAGGGATGGTAGTCTCCTTTCAAGTAGTGGCTTGATAAACATAAATTTGGAGCCTGTTGAGTTAGGAGCCTCCCGTGGGTTGTAGCCTACAGAAAACACATGGGAGTTGGAGCTTCCTTACAGTTGGAGCTTGCAGAAAATTGAGGTAGCAACCTCCTGTAGGTTGGAGCTAACAGAAAATCAGATGTAATAAGGAGTAGGAGTTTTCCTTTACATCACAACAATAATAATACCATGGTTTTCTCCCTTTGTGGGTTCCCATATATATCTAATGTCAATATGTGTTGTTATATGTAGATTTGATGTTTTGGTTTGCTTATTACTTATTGTTTGCCTATTCCCTCTGCTAGTCATTATTTATTAAGTTGCTCATGTAATGTTTTAGTTAATGATTTAAAAAAAAAAAAAGTAATGTCCATGACTATACTAAACTAATTCACCCCCCCCCTAGTTTAGTTAATTTTTCATCAATTGGTATCAGAGCGAGTTCCTTCTATATAAGCCTAACCACTTGAAGGTATATTTGGTTTAGTCATGGACTATCAAAGTGTATATGTGTTGAGTTCAGCAAACTTTCATAAATGGAGAGACAAGGTTAAAACAAAACTAAATTCTTATGGACTTGGTGTATGGAAGATTGTATGTGATGCTTACTGCAAAGACTCTCCCTCTTTACAAGAACAACAGTGGAATGGTAAGGAAAAATGTGTTATGTATAACAATCTTCATAATAAGGATCTTAACAAAATAATATATTTAACTTTTGCAAAACAAATCTGGGATATATTGTTGCTCGTGCATGGAGAGTCTAGCACCAACAGTGTAGAGAAAGGAAAGAGAAAGAGGAAGGAGAAAAAACCCTATCAGAAGGAAAGTGTTCAGTTAAATGAAACATATGCATGTGGGAATGTACCTAACTTTCATGAAGAAATGACATATGAACATCAATTTAAGCTTGACTTATCACTGTCTAGCATAGAAATATTGAAGAATGAAAACAAAGATCTGAAGAAACTAGTAGATGAACCAAAAACAGTCCCCATCTCAAATCACAATTAGCAGATGAACCAAAAACCCATACATCAGGCACTCTGTGGACCCACCAGGATTATGAAATAAAATGCATAGAGTATCAGGTCCAGAAGCCCCAAATCGTAAATCACAATAGGAAAATTACAATCAGCTTATCGACCCAAATATTTGCAATAACATCGGACCCGCCGGGGTTATAAAATACAATGGATAAAATATCGGGTTCAAAGCCCATCGTAAAATCGCAATTGTGGATCCCAGGGTGGTACTCCATGTGACTGCTCCTGCTATGATTTGCAATTGTGATTTGATCGCATTACAACCTTGGCTCTGTTGGGGGCTAATTCTTTAAAAATTGTTCCTCCTTCGACCTAGAATATGTGATTTCGCAATTGCAGTCGAGATCCCACAGGGGCCAATTCTCCTTAACCTGCTTCTTCCTTTTGCTCTGATATGTGATATACAAGACCAATGGTAGCCTACCACTTGGTGTTTCCCCACTCGCTGAGAGTGTCTACCACATCACTCCTCCATCCACTTGGACAATTCAAATATAAAATTTGACCTGCTCTAACTTCTTTATACCAACTTGGATTCGAGTGTTATTCACACCGTTGGAATCATGATGACGAGCACTTCGATCCAATGCTAAGTTTATCTAGATCCTGCCACTTCGAGTTTTGAGCCTTTTACCATGCCACTAGTACCTTTTGAAGATCCACCTGGATCGGGACTAGGCCTTAGCATCCCCAACTGGGATTGACATTTTGTCAAACACTTAACATCGATGCAACCTTCAGGTCTAGGATACAAGACAGAGCATAAATGACTGAAAGAACTTATGAAACATAACTAGAAGGAACACCTCCTTCTCCATTGAACTATTATATCATCAATTAGGTCTTACATCCATCCATTTAACAATTACAAGTAAATAGATGAAATAAACATGACATGAACCATTTATTTAACCATTCTTATAACTAGCATAAAACCATATAAATATCAGATATATGTCAGCCATTAAATCCATATATAAACCATTGCAAAATTAAAAGAACTTAAGTTTTTCTTAACCATAGGAAAATTTGACCATGTTTGAGACTTCGACGTAACTACCAGGTTTGGGAACTATTGTTGTTTCTATTTTAAATCGGTTGATCTTCCCTATTTTTGATTCGTTAGTCTTTTTATTTCTATTAATTAGTGAAAGCTACACTTGATGTTCTCCAACATTTTTTTGAGTTGAAAAACTAAATATTTTTAATCAAATAAAGTTATTACTATTTTTATTATAGCAAATTTATTAATAATTTATTGTTTTGAATATGTAAATGATGAATTATACATATATATGTATATATAGAAGGAGGAAAAATTAGTTTATCATATGAATTGAATTGATTAGAATAAAAGCTTACCCCGGTGTTAAATTTATTTGGAACCATGTTTTTAAAGTTGCAGAGTTATGTAAGTGTAAGATATTTTAAAGTTATGGAAATGGAGAGACAATTTATCACATTCAGAACAGCCATTCCACTCCAAGAAAACAGAAAACAACCTGACTTGTGTGACTTATCACATTCAAAACACCAATTCCATTGGGATGGAGTACTCATCGTTTGATTATTTATAAGAATCCAAAATATGCATGACAAATAGTGTAGTGTAGTATATTTACATTTGCTGGAGTTGGGAACAATATAATTGTTTAAATTAATAATACACGTGGGAAATCTATATATATTTTTAAAATAATAATAAACGTGGGATATATATATTCACGTGTGTTTTGAAGCATATTTACAGCATTTATGGAAAAAGTATTCTAATACCGTTGTATCTATAATGGATGTATTCTGAGATTGATTTATCATAAGCAATACAGTATGCCAAGAAATTATGGCAAATTTGCAATGATGTATATATTATGGAGAGAAGTCACATATACACACAGCATATTGCTGCTATGAGAAGTTTCAATTTTCCTTTTCCTGAGCATCGACTCTTTTTGCTGCTCGCCTGATTTTTTTGATGTGCTTGTGTTGCTGCTTCTCTAACCACCACTGGTGGCAGTTATTTTTTATAAAAGCCCCCGAAGCCTCATCGATATCCTCTAACAACGTCCACTGCTACTGGGTATGTTCCATGTACGCTTCAGCGGCCTCGTCGACTAACAACCACTGTAGATGGCAATTTTTTATGTAACAATCGATAGCTTCATCCATATCATTATCTTCTTCAGCAGCAGTAACTTGATCATCATGATGGATATAATAATTAGCATCCGCAGGCACCTCATTAAATATGTCTTCCTCAGCAGCAGCAGCAACCGTCGGCTCATCGACATCTTCTTCTGCAGCAGCAGCAGCGTCATCGATGTCTTCAGCAGCATTATTAGGAGCAACGTCATCAAGAGCAGCAGCATCAGGAGCAGCATGATTAGGAGCCCCGTCAGCAACAGGAGCAGCAGCATGATTAGGAGCCTCTTCCTCAGCAGCAGCATCTACATGATGATGATGATTATTGGTGGTGGCGATCTCCATCTCATCTTCTTGTCGTTCGAATGCCCATTGCTTCCGCATCATTATGATGAAAGCATTCGCTGACTTATTGATATCATCACTATTATTGATGAAATCACCACCTGAAAATATTCCATCTTCATAATTCGGGATGACATCACCACCTGAAAATATTCCATCTTCATAATTCGCCTCCTTTAACTCAATTTCTGCATTCTTCTTTTTCTTGCCATTATTGGCCTTCTTCTTCTTGTGCATTTCCGCATTCTTCCTTTTCTTGCCATTTGGAATCACTTTTCTTACTTTCTTAATTACTTGGACTTTTAGCAGCCCCTTGGGCAGAGCTATCAACGCTTGCTTTGCAAGCTTGAGAGGGGCACTCAGCTTATTCATGACCGCTATCTTACCAACAGAACAGCGTGCAGTGCAATGAGAAATAACTCGCAGGCTGCTGGTGGTAACAAATCAAAGGAGGTGGATTTCAGAGTATGCAGCCACGGGAATAGAAAAAAGGAGGTGGATTTCAGAGTATGCAGCTAAGGGAGCAGAGAAGAGGAGGTGGATTTGAGATCAGCAGAAGAAAAGGGAAATATCAACAGTATTTCCTAGTCGTCGCTCAAGTCTATGTCGGAAACTCTTCCTCCTGCTTGTTTGTTAAGTGTATGTCAAGTCTATGCTCAGTTGTTGGTTAAGTCTAAGTCTTATTTGTATTTTGGTAATGTGCATGTCAACTCTAAGTCGGAAAATTGTATCGGACGTGCAGGTGGGTTGTGGTTGCATGCCCTCCAGCTTCCACAAGCCAAAAGCATGAGATGATTATTGGTAAATACTAATCAGCGTTTTTAGCAACGGCTGAAAACCTATCGAAGCATGCCACGCTGTCTGATTCAATCCGGTTTCGGTGATTTATTCCGGCCCGGAGCCGACGATCTGTATTTCTAGGAGTTCGCTGCCCTATGTGGATCACCAGATTGATGGAAGTCATGGTATTGAGAAGTTATCATATTGACAAGTGTCAGTGATCCCGAATTAATTTAAGCTCTCCTTTGATGGAGACGAAAAACCAATAAAGACTAAAGATTTAATAAATAATCAACCAAATGTACCTATATCTTCTTTCATCGTTGTTTCAATATCCAAGTTTCATAAAATATTTTAAAAAATTTAATAAAATATTTCAAATATGATAAGTTTACTTTTGCGTGTTATTTGTCAAACCAAGACTCTGGGACTAGTAACTCAACACACTAAGGGCTCCAGAGCGTTTTTCCAACCAAGGCTACGAGACTAGTAACTCAACCCAAGTTATTACAGGGCTCCAGAGAGTTTTTCCAGCCAAGGCTTCAGGAACTAGTAACTCAACCCAAGCAAAGGAAACATTAGAATGACCCAAAATAAAACAAGGAAATAAACCCACAATCTCCATGGCTATCTAGGAAATGGCAAGGCTAGGCAATCCACAATCAATATAGGAAATCCTACATGCCAGTGACACATCATGAACAATCATCCACATGCATATGCCATGCATGCCAAAAGTAGTGAGGAAAATATACATGCAACTCGATACCTACAAGAAAATCTCGTTGTAGATATTGATCCTGATGTCCTCTTATGCTTTCCTACTCCTCCTTTGTCTTCTTGCTCCAAAAATCTAGGTATTCCACACCCTCTTAGAGTGCTCCATGAAAAATCTAAGTATCCAAGAATATGAGAGGGAGAGAATAACGAGAGAACTCCAAAACTAAACTGAAAAAAATAATACCAACTAATCATGAGAAGCCTTTTAATGAATGAGGCCTTAGTCATTTCCTTTGATAATTTCTTTAGCCATTAAATAGTCACAAGTGATCCCCATCACTAGGATTTTGCCCAACATTCAGCTTGGAATATGTGTCCCATCAACCGTGGTTATTATTTTTCCTTTATAAAGTTTTATTACATTAAATTTTCACCAAGGATGTTACAAAACACTCCCCCTAGGGGGCACCTCGGTTTTCAACAACACCTATAACCACAAAATTCCTGTAATAAAAATATATTGTCGATGGAGCTTTATAACTTAGCTTGATGTAGTATCTATAATGATCAACCTACTGAGAAGAAAACCAACATGAAAACATAACAACAAAACATCATAATGACATGACACCCATACTAGTTATTGGAGATTTATAACATAGTTCATGGCGGTATTTAAATCCATATACATATGCACATATACCAAAATCACCAAACATATACCAAAACACCAATCCAAAACTCATTTTCCTCAACTGACAAACAAGGAAAGATACATAGCTCGCATCCAATCTACCATCTCCCATGTAGCTTCATCGGGACCAAAGTGATTCCATTGCACTTTAACTTGCTTGATTGCTTGGTTTTGGACCATGAGCATGTTGAAATGTGGCAACAAGAATATACCAATTTTAATTTGTCCTTGAATTAAAATTCGAATTTAGTCTCACCAGCTGCTTGAAAAATAATTAATTAATTCATCTTGAGTTAATTAGTAGGAGAAATTCAAGTTAGAAGTCTTTCTGAAGTCATGCAACAGTTATCCCTTAACTTAAGGAGATAAGATTGAGTTATACTTGAGTTGTAATCAGTTAGCTCAGTTTACTGACTTAAGTCCAGTTAAATTAGTTCCAAAATGTTTGAGGAACTAATTGTGAGTTATCAGTCAGTTGATGCATGCATGCACTCAACTAGTGTACTCCAGATAACTGAAGATTCTCTCATCGTTAACTCATGCATGTCTATTCTGAGAAAGACCCAGTTGAAATTAAAGATAGGGACAATGTACTATTAGTTGCATGTGTTTTCCTATAAACAAAACTCATGCATGCAGAAAGAATTCATTCCTTGAGGATTGTGCAATTTTACAAGGTGTGAGATCAGTGTGAGAGATTAGTGTTCCACTTGGTAACAGGAGGATCACCTAATTGAAACTATGCAAGGAAATAGGAGCTTGGAGGGAAGAGGAGAAGGCTTATGAGAAGCCTATTTTGCCTGTGAGCAACTGTGAGGATTGTACTGAGAGCTGGCTAGCTATGAGAGCTAAGGCTTTGTGTAATCCTTATATATTTCAACCTTGTATGATAATATAGATAGTGGGGTTTTAAGCTGAGGCTTTCCTCTGAGTATTCTTCTATGTTTTCATGTGCATTGATTCTTCTTCTAGTTATATGTGTTCATCTTGATCCTGCTCAAATATTTTAAGCTTCCATAAATTAATTGTAGAAGTAGGTTAAAGTATTTTCCTTTGGTTATATTGCATTATCAGGTTAATCTACAACCAAAATTTCTACATGGTATCGGAGCAAAGGTTATCGGAGTTGTGAATAGTATATTGAGAAGAGAATTCAAAGTTTGAATTTCGGGGTTATAGGTGCAAAATCGAATTCTTATCATACTTGAAGGTTGGCCAATGGCATTCAATGGCTTGAGACTCGAGTATGCCTTGGATGGTAGCTCGAATTACATAGCATGGAAAGATCACATGGAGGCTATATTAGAAGACAACGGCTTGAAGGAATTCATTGATCAGGAAATCCAAAAGCCATCTCCAAATAATGCACAAGAGTTGGATGAGTGGAAGAAGTGTGTGGCGAAGGTGAGACAAATCATCCTTGAGGGAGTTTGAGACCATATTGTCTCGAGTCTCCATGGGAAGGATACTCCATTTTCAATGTGGAAGACGTTGAAGGACCTCTACCAGAACAGTAGCGACTAGAGGAAATTGGCACTCAAGGATAAGCTTCGAAGAATCAAGATGGAGAAGGGCGATACTATTTCCACGTATTTGAACAATCTCACCACCTGTAGAGATGAGCTTAGCAGTGTGGGAATAACTACAGTCGATGATGATATGGTGAGCCTCGCTCTCCTTGGCCTTCCAAAGAGCTGGAATAGCTACGAGGACTCTCTGAATGGAAGGGAGAAATTGTCGAATTGGGAACGATTGTGGTCAGATCTCATGCAAGAGGAGATCAGGAGGAGCACACGAGATGGTTCTTTATCCAAGAATGATGATGAAGAAAACCTAGCCTTAACAAGTAAGGCAAGGAAAGGGAAGGGGAAGGCTTCCCATTCCAAACCAAATTCTTCTCATGGAGGAAAGAAGTTTGACAAGTCTAAAGTGAAATGTTTTAATTGTCACAAGGTGGGACATTATGTGACTAATTTCCCATTGAAGAAGTCCAAGAAGGTATCCTCGAAAGGATCGGAAGGGGAGGCATTAGCCTCTCAGTT
>APFE031760064.1:0-31972 GCA_000404065.3 Pinus taeda
TGGATTATTATTGAAGATCTGAAAAAGTGCTAGAGCTGGTATATTGGATGGTGATGCAGATCTGGATCTGGAGGAAGGAGGAAACTTAGCACAAAAGGAAGGATAAGGTCTATTCATGGGTCATAATCTTTAAGCCTAAATGATAGTACCTCTGTATGATTTTGATATGCTTGATGTGGCGCTTATCTGATCTATAATCTGGGTTAATTAGTGATTGAATATCTGGAAGAGTGTGTTGTCCTTTATAGATCTGTACGCAGGTTCGGTAAAGCGAAGGTGCGTATACACACAGTTTAAGAGAAGTAAAGGCGCGTATACACAGGTTGTTCCATATGCAGATGCGTATGCACGCAAGTTGCAGACTGTTGAAAATGCGTATATGCATTAAGCTGTGATCTAGCTGTTTCTGCTTATTGCTGCTGTGTTTTGGGTTCTGTTTCTGCTGTGTGGTTTCTGGTACAGTGTTTTGTGTACAGCTGTCAGAGAAGTATCTACTTGTTTCAGATCTAGTTGGTGAAAAGGAGATTGGTTGATTCTTGATGATTGTTTGATGTTCATGGATCCAGTTTGAAAATTGATGAAAAGTGGTCCCTGGAAGAAAGAGAAGGTTGTAGCCTTTCTGTAGGCCAGCACCTACATACTAGTATCTTGGCTAGTGCAAAAGCTAAAGGGGGTTGTTGCTCCCTTCCAGGAGAAACTGGAGAAGGAGAGAGAGTTGTAGCTCTCTGCAGGTTGCAGCCTGCGTACTGGTAAAAAGATTGCACCAGTAAATTGTAAAAGAAGTTTTCTAATTTAAAAGGAAGATAGAGACGAATTGCAGCAGGTGGTTTTAACCCACATTAGGTTTCCACCTTATATCTTGTGTTCTTGCGTCTGATTGTCTTTCTGCTTTGTTTTACTGTCTCTGGATACTGTTATTGGATTCTGCATCACTGACTAACAATCATCATCAGAAAGATTAAGTAAAATAAAAGCATGTACTCTATACGCGGGTTTCCTTCTGCATAATTGCGTACATACGCAGGTTTATTAAATTGAAGTAATGTATATCAGTTGTTTTGAAAAAGAATAATTATCCTGATAATACTGATTCCCCCCCCCCCCCCCCTCTCAGTATTATTTTCAACACCATGGACCATGTTTCATGAATTTTCACACTGAATCCACCTGCATCAACACATCATAACTTTTAGGCCATGTTTCATGTAATTTTAAGACTGGACCCATTATCAACACTTCAACTCAATATCAAAAATCAAACTGTAACCCATCACTGTAATACAAACATCCATCTCTGACACATCTGAATCAATCAATCACTGAAACCCAATCATGAATCTCTGACATAACTGAAACCCAATTATCAATTTTTGAATCAACCAATCGTTGGAACTTCTGACACAACTGAATCGATCAGTCACTGAAACCTCTGACACAACTGAATCACCCAATCATCAATTTCTAATATAACTAAATCAACCATTCACTTAAAGCCCAATCAACTGAAACTTAATAAAAAACTCAATCAATCAACTAGAATAGTTAGATCATTGTAACCAATGCAATGAGCTGAACCCGGAATACTGCATCAACACACAGAATCAAATGCAGTCCTGATCATTCAAATTGCAAAATTCATACCCTAATTCACTTAAGGAAACTCGTGTCGTACTTTTCAGTAGAGAAACCCATGTACAGATCTTAAAATACAGAAAATTGAAAACTTGACTATTGCAATTCTGAAAATAATACTAGGTCATACTCAGATCTACTACAACACTCTAAACCAATCACATAACTTAACCTAATCTTCAATCACAATCAACAAGTAATATTAACACTATTCATAACCACATTCAACTTCATCATTCATTCAGATCTACTTAAGACAATATTACTTAACCCAGATCAATATGAGGATATCATTGACAAGCAAAAGAGAAGCAGCTACACTAATCAAGTTGATTAGTCATTTATGAACATAAACCCTTGTTTTGTGTACGTTACTTTGAAGAGGAAAAACCATGTGTATACATGATTTTCCCAAGACCAACCACTGTATAGATTTGCAAATTTTGACCTAAAATTTCACAGCACTTCAGAACTTCAGAAAGACTCAAATCATAGTATTTAGAGATAAAAACATGCGTCAGTACTTTGATCTAGTCAATCCATGAGAAGATCATACAATGAAAATTCATTTCAGGTCTCATGATCCTGATCCATAATTGTATTCATAAGTGCATAATTATTTTAGATCTATTAGATCTCATCCAACTTCAAACTCTCAGGTGCATACTTAGTTTCAAAAACCCATAACATTCATATTTTCTTTTGATCTAACTCTTCATAAGTTTTCCATCACTTGCACACCACATACACTTTGATCTTCATCACCTTATATAGTTTTAGATTTTTTCAGTACCTCGGGTCAAAACCATAGTTATGTTGATGGTATTCTTTAACAGGATCAATATTATTTGTTGCGCTCAATACTATGGGCCAATATCATGGTAAGAGCCCAAGTATTTAGAATACCATAGTGAAAGATCCATACGCTATTTTTCTTCACTAAACTCACACCCATACATGACTTGGCTTAACAAAACCCACATATAGTTCTTGAACTTTCAACTTTATCATTCTTATGAAATGATTCCTCTGAACTGCCACGCATTTTGTCACATCTAGCCTTATGATTCCTCGGAACTACCATGCATTCTGTCACATTTGTAAACACGTCCTATTTATACCTTTCACCACTAGGTCAAAAGACAACTTATCAAGTAGGTTTTCATCAAGGACAACTGATCAGGTAGGTTTCCATCAAAGAAAATGCCTAATTCATAATGCCAAGAATCTCCCTGTATTAAACTTCTGATTCTGATCTTATAAACCTGTGCCCCATCATTTTGTTCCAACATTTTGTCACTTCTCAACTAACCTGTGGATTCATCTAGTTACCATATACTTGTTCTGTTACAAGTGAGTTTCCATAAAGGAAAACACATTCATCACAATGCCAACGATCTCCACCTTTGGACTTGATGGCAAAGATTTTGGTGTTTGTTCACCATAACTTGTAAATAACATCAAGCCAAGCACCAAGCTTTCCAAGATATCAAGCTAATCTCCAAACACCAAGCTACTCTCCCCCTTTGACATCAAGGGCAAAGGGTTGACCAATTTTAGGGTCGAATGTTCGCACTTTGGCGAAATTAAGGGGTTTTAAATTTTTAGTTGGCGAATGTTTTGTATGATAGTACATTTTTACAAATCACCTCAAATAGTCCACCTTATTTTAAGGGAGAGGGTAAAAAAGGTAAATTTAGCCCTTGAATTTAGGAGTTACAACTAGGGGTGATTTTAGGGGCGAATGTTCGCCCTTTGGCGAAATTAAGGGGTTTTAAATTTTTAGTGGGCGAATATTTTGTACTATAGTACATTTTTACAAATCACCTCAAATAGCCCACCTTATTTTAAGGGAGAGGGTAAAAAAGGTAAATTTAGCCCTTGAAATTAGGAGTTACAACCTTCCATTCGCCCATTTTCAAGAATAGGTTTTATTTAACTGAATCCATTCACCCATTTTCAAGAATAGGTTTTATTTAAGTGAATCCTATGGGCCAAAGGCCTAAATACTATATTTATAAAAGAGGTATGGTAAATTAATAAAAATATAAATAAATGAGAGGTATGGTAAATAAATAAAGCATTTTTTATATTTACTCCATAAGTCACCTTATATACATGCAAGGGTGTAAACAAATAAAAATATAATAAAGTGGGGGTATGGTAAATAAATAAAACGTCTTTTAATACTTACTCAAAAGGTATGGTAAATAAATAAAAATATAAATAAACTAGACGTATGGTAAATAAATAAAACCTCTCTTTATATTTAGTCCATAACCCTCGTTCTATTTATGAAGGCTCAAGAAAGAGGTTTTATTTAAGTGAATCCTATGGGCCAAATACCATATTTGTAAAATAGGTATGGTAAATTAACAAAAATATAAATAAACAAGAGGTATGGTAAACAAATAAAACATTTTTTTATATTTACTCCATAAGTCATCTTATATTTACAAACACTAAAAAAATGCATTATATTTAGGTGAAACCTATGGGCAAAATACTATGGGACAAATACCATGGACTAGATTGTTATTAATACCATGCAAAAAAAAATATTAACCCTAATATTAGTATTAATAAAAATAAAAATGGCACATGATATTGACCCATGGTATTCACCAAAATGGCACATGGTATTGACCCATGGTATTCACCTGGAATGTAGCCTATTTAAATGGGGGAATTAAACCAGCATAGATCCATCTTTACTCTGGATCTACTAACCCCCGAGAGGTATCAAATATCGTGATATGCAAACTAGAATAGAGTGAAAAAATATTAAAATATTTGATCCCTCTCAGGGCTTGGTGGAACAAGAGTAAAAATGGATGTTGTAATTTAATGTATGTTAAACATTTTAGCTTGGTTAAAATAAAAAATAAAATAAAAATCAACTATTAATTTTATTAATTTTTATAAATTACTAATAGTAATTTTTAAGCTCCAGGTTTATGATAACCCATGGTATTGACCCATGGTAATACCATGGTATTCATGTGAGCATAGACTATTTAAAGGGGAAATTCTATCATCTTAGATCCATCTTAATTCTGGGTCTACCAAGTGCTCAGAGGGATAAATAGATTTCATCCCCCTAAGAGTGGTAGATGTGGAGTTAAGATGGATATAGGTTGGTTTTTATGATAATGAAGATATTAAATAGACTTAGGAAATTATATTGTAAAAACATCTTAAGGTGAATGGTTAAAGCATAGACATTGGACAAGTATATTTGTATACTTCTGTTTTAAACTGAAACAAATCCAGGGCTAAAAGGAATGGATTGATTGCACTAGTCATCCTTCTATAACTTTCCAACATATGCTGGAGTAAACATATTGTAATTTGGGTAATTTTTCTAATTGCAAACGGGAACATACTTGTGTATTCGCAGGGTGGTTACGAGGTCCCTAGAAGTGATGAATTTGATTTTTCTTGGTTTTATGTATAATATTAGGTTTTTTATCATGCTTTCTGTGAATGACGCAAATCCAGGGCTAAAAGGAATGGATTGATTGCACTAGCCATCCTTTTATAACTTTCCAGGGCTAAAAGGAATGGATTGATTGCACTAGCCATCCTTTTATAACTTTCCAGGGCTAAAAGGAATGGATTGATTGCACTAGTAATCCTTTTATAACTTTCCAACATAGGTTAGAGTAAACATATTGTAATTTGGGTAATTTTTCTAACTGCAAATAGGAACATACTTGTGTATTCGCAGGGTGGTTACGAGGTCCCTAGAAGTGATGAATTTGACTTTTCTTGGTTTTATGTATAATATTAGGTTTTTTATCATGCTTTCTGTGAATGACGCGGGTGAATTTTATCGTACACCCACTAGGTTATCGATATCTAATTTCGGTAATTTTGATTTCAAAAGATAATTTAAAGAAATGAAATGATTTCATTTGTGTACTCAATAAACACAATATTCTAATGGAATTCTGCATTTGTGGTTTACCTATATAGATTCCATCGAGAAGTATTAGTGGTGTGACATTAATTGTCCTCAAGCAAAGGATTTAGTTTTCTTCTTTTCTGGAAGCAAATACTTTCTTCCAACATTTTTTAGTTCCATGAAAAATTTGAAAGTCCTAATAGTATTCAATTATGGGTTCAAGAGATCTGCACTGAATGATCTATCGGCATTACCTTTGCTTAGTTTAAGACTATTCACTTGGAGGGGCTGCAAGTGGCCCCACTTCAAGAGCATAGTAAAGTCATGTAGAACTTAGAGAAACCATCTTTAAGCTTTTGGTGGATATTGGAAAAATGTTTAGGTTCAATAACACCCAATCGAGCATTAAGCTTCCAATAATGCTAGATTTTAACCTGGATCACTTTTGCCATTTGGAGGAGATGCCCCCTCGTATTTGTGACACATCTTCAGTTGTGAATTGGACTATTACTAACTGTCATTTCCTTCGAAAGTTACCTGATGGAATGGGGAACCTCAACTCTTTAATAATGTTAAGGAAGGAAAGAAAGTAAATTATGCTAAGTTCTCTTATGATTTTCAAGTTTTTCATGGATATCTACAACATTTCAGGTAGGAAAGTACATTCTCTTAATGAAAATTTGTATTGATAGAAATGCCCAATTTCAAATTCTAATGCTTTCAAAAAACATTGCATAATTGTAATGTTTTTAAAACGAAAGAATATTTTTTCAATTTAAGTATCATGATCCCATATTCCAAGTTATTTTTTAGTAACCCATTAGGCTTTGTAGCTTTGAATAAATCCATGTCTTTTGATAAGATCATCTTCCAAATTAGTACGCAGTTTCCTTTTGGCAATAACCAGATACAATGTCTTGATTTTGTTATTGAGAAAATAGAGGTTGTGAAATAAGCCTGTGCCATACAAGGACTTCATCCATTGATTATGTATCAATTATGGCTCTTGATGTAACAATGTCTTGATTTTGTTGCTTGAAAATAGAGGTTATGCTTTACTATTTCACAGAATTTCTTACAATCTTTCCATTCATATTGATTTGTAATCTCAGTCACTGAGGGATGACAATAATGACAAAGGTAATATTCCATGGTTTGAAGTTCCCCTCTTACTAAATATTTAAATATATCACCATAGTTTAACTGTTAGTTAAAGGAATTGTATTTGATTTGTAAACAATTCATTGCTTGATTTATAGATTTTGATTTTTTCCATTTTTTTTCTCTCAAATTTGGTATGAGATATCTTCCAAGATTTCGGTTGCCTAGTTTCCCCACCATAGCTATGAGGTTTAGATGCTATCATTAAATATTCTTAGAATGTTACAATTTTTCCAATAAGTGTGCTTTGAAACATTGTTGTTGCTTTTCCATGGTGTTAATGCAAATAAGCACTACAACTAGTGCCATTATTTAGATTAAGTGCCGAAATCTAGGTGGTCCTATAAGGATGGAGTGATTGTTTTCTAGCTACTAAGGCCATATGCATTTTTATCTCTTATGTTGTCCTGAGATATTCATATTCAGAATAAGAATTGAGGTCTCATTTGCACTGTAGATTGCAGTCAGTTTCTTGAACATAATATATAGTAGATTATCTTTTACTAATCAACTGTGGATGTGATCCCTAACAGGAAAGGAAATTCAATGTGACTTTTATTTCACATTTATTTGTCCAAACATTCACACAGGAAAGTAGATTCAAACTGACACTGGTTTCATGCTGATTTCTCAAATTGGAGGTAAGAGAAAAGGAAACTTTGTATTCAACAATTCTCTTAATTTCATATGTACATGCACAGACATATTAATAGAAAATATTGAAGGGTTGCCTAAGTAATATTTTCCATTCCACTACATTCTTTACATCTTGTAAATAAATAACTCGGAACAATTAATTACACTACTTGTTATTCTTTATTAATCAGTCATTAAGATTTTGATATTGAACTGGCTAATATTTTTCTTCCTTCTATGAAATTATGTGTTCTATAATGCTTCTTTTACATTCACTATGTATAGCATATAAAGTGTGTCTAATGGAGTAGAAAGATTGGAAAGTCTTGTGATCCTTGAACTATGTTACAAGGCAAAAACCCAACGAGGAAGGGTAGGTGCATCCCCACAAAGGGGTCACAAATACCAAAGTTGGTATTGGCTAGTGCCTTGAGCTAGAAAATTTCCTTTACCCTTGTATAAACAGTGAATCTGGAGAGGATTCTAATATTATCTTTATAAAATTTATATCAGTTAAGATTGATGAATAAAATTCATGAGACATGAGCTAGGATGTCCTTGCAAGGTGGTTGTTGATTATTCGAAGCTATGATGGCCATTATGTCAGGCCAGGTGGTCGCACTCCCTTGATCATGAGCACGATTGTGATCAAGATGGAATACTTTATAGTCTATATTGATTGTTTAGTAGTGATAGTTAGTGGGATCATTCACAAAAGCTTCTATTTCACTAATTCTTTTTATAGAGTTTTCAGATTCAATTTTCAAAGGTTTTAATTACACTAGAGTTGAGTTCTGAGAGAGTTGTGATTCATAGTGTTAAGTATAGTAGCTATGACACTTGAATGAAGACAAGCATAGTAGAGGTAACAGACTCTGTTATAAACTTACCTGCATATTATAAGGGACTTGGTTGGCTTTTTTATAATTTTATAAACAAGTTCCATGTCATGGAAATGTGAAAAAAAAATAGTGATATTGCCACCATAGTGATATTGCCACCATGTGACTCACCAAGATCTTACAATATTTTATAATTGAGTAAAATATTCACCATTCCTAGTGAGAGATTCGCCAAAAAATTATATCTACATATTATATTATTGATAAAATCGCCTTCCATTTTTCTATATACCATGAAGATTCGCCCATTTATTATACATATAAATTTAGGGGGGTTCTTAAAATTTCCCCTACTCTATATCCTGTGTTTTTACAGTTTTCTGGTTTAAATTTTCATATGTGTTTCATATCTAAATGATAAACAAAAATTTATATTTCAGAAAGAGCTTTACTGCATTATGTCTTTAAAATCGTTTATTTTCTTAATGTTTTCTTCCAAGCTATTAGAGGTAGGGAATTCTTAACTGCTCCCTTCTTTCATAATTCATCATTGTGACCATTTAACAAAGAATACTTAATTGTTTTTTGTTAATGAGCACCCACTTTCCCTCATCTTGAACTTTGTTGAAGGATTATTAATTTCCCTTCCTCCCTTTTCAAGACCATTTCACCCTTTTAACCTATCAGTTGTCTTTTGTTTAGCTATCTTTCCCTGCGAAACTCTCCTTTGTTAAATCAACCTGATCCAGTTAAGCCATCTTCAATTGACTCCATAGCCTAATGGCCTAAAATACCTTGTTCTATCCATCTACTCCTGAATTCCACCACCAAACAAAATCAAAACCCCCCAAGCATTCATAACTAGCCTAATATCTCATAAACAAAGCTAAATCATAAAGAGAGGGCCCTCTCTAAGTATAGATTGGCTAGATTTTGTACTTGAAAGATTGGTTTGTGGTTACCTCGGACCCCTTTCCTTCTTCTAACAACTTCAAGGAAAATCTAAGTAATAACATAGTGGCAACCATACTGGGGAAGGACAATTCCTTCGTCAAAACAAATGTTTAAGAAAATTTAAACCTTAAATCTAAAAGCATCTTAAAGAAATCATAGAAGTTGTTTTCTATATCCATTAAGAAAACCAAAAAGAAAACCCAAAAATCTGGCTTCAGAAAGGACAAGTTACACTAGAGCTAATCCTGATCCCAATCCACCACAAGTGTTTGAGAACCCCAATCTGATCCCCATAATTCTTAGAAGACAAGAAAGTTTTATTAGTCCTCGACCCACATTCAGATCCTCATATTGTCCTATTAAGTGGATTTACCTCGAAGATCTACCCTTTGATGAATACTTTGGAAACTCTTTGTGTAGGAATTCATCTAATTCTGCATTAGAAGGCCTAGTTCAAGAACCAGAGTTCATCCAAGAATTAGAAATCCAAGTAGCCAATTTGTCAATTGATAGATATTTGTAGAACTCACCACAATCTAATATTACCACTTAAGGAACCCCTAATCCCTTTGTAATCACTTCTGTCTTTGCAAATTCATTATCATTCCCTCATATATCTCAACCTCAAACCACTCCACATTCAACCATCACCTCTAGCTCTTCATCCTCAACTCAAACATCCACTATTATTCGAACCCCAACTTTTGTTTCACCATTACCAACAGCAATTGCCAATGGTATGCCCCCTTGGTACTACCATCAAACATAGGTGCCATGCCCTAGGACTACCAAAGTAAGATCACTACTTTTGATGGAATTGGAACCTATAGAACCTAGCAACACACCAAGGAGATGACTGATTATTTTGAAATTTATGAAATAGATACTACTGATGTGAAAATGGGAATATTCGTTCAAATTTTATTAGGGGAAGTTAGAAACTATTTCAAAGCCTTAACAACAAATAGTATAGTCAACCTAAGAACTCTCTATCAACAATTCCTGAACAGGTGGGAGAAAAGGAAAGACCCCCTTCAAATTCTATCTGAATATGAAAATCTAAGAAGAGGACCATCAGAAAATGTGCAGGACTATTGCACTAGATTCAACAGTGTGTATAATGCCATCCCACTAGATCTTAGACCCCCACCTGGTTTAGCTTTAATCAAATTCCCAGATGGATTTGATATTGATATGACTTTCCAGCTAAGAGAACGAAACCCCCCTACTTTGGAAGATATGCAAAGCATAGTAGTCAGTGTTGAAGCCAACTTGCTATCTAAAAGAGCCAAGGCTAGGAGTGAAAGGAGGATTCCATTAAAGGAAGAAAGCTCACCATTTGAAGAAAAGCTATATGCCATAATTAAAGGAATGGATAGACTAGGAAACAGAGTGGAGATAATTGAAAGTAAATCTCCTTAGGATAGCCAACAAACCAATACATGGAGAAATCCTAATTTTAGGAAAAATCAAAACCCGGACACTGGAAAGAATGGTCTTGACCAAAAAATTAGACCCACTTTCTAGGAGAACTATGCAGAAGCTTCCCACTCTGAAGGCCCAGAAGAAGGTAGTCAAATTAATTTGATGGGGCTTGGTGATGAAGGAGAAGTTTTCTTAACCCAAGATGATCAAGAGGCCCACATACTTAAAAGTTCCAAACCCAATTAGGGGAATCGTTTGACTTTAGAGAATGATATGACTCAACCATCTTTGAGGTGCACAAGCAATACAATCTAAGAATTAGGAGAATTGATGTCCCTGAAAAAAACAAGCAAACAGTTCCAAATCAGCCTAAAAAAGGTAAGGCAGTAATCAAACTTGTACAAATTCTTTCTAGATCAAACACTAATCCTTCTAACCCCATAATTGAAAATGCCTCTAATAATCAAGCAAACTATAAATAGCCCTCCACTTCCCTTCCTTCGAAGGAAACTATGGAAGAACCTCCAAAGGTTGATCTAGGAGAATCAACAAATCATGATTCTACTCCTAAAAAGGAGAAAAACATAGAAAACACAGAAAACAAAGAGAATACCACTACTCGAAATCCAAAGGCCCAAATAGAAAAACCCTTTAATCTAGAAAAAAAAGTAGGTAAGCTAAAAATTTATGTCCCATTATATGAATTAGCTAAACATGATGCCTACCGAACTCAAATCAACAGATCACTGAAAATTACTGGAATTAAAGAATTAGTTAATCTTTTTGATGATAAGCCCAAATTAATCTTTGGCCTAGAAGTGAATGGAAAACCATTGGAAGGAGGAATTCCTCCCTTCTATGTGAGCTTAAAAATACATGATAAGATTCTTCACAATGCCATGTTTGGTTCTGGGGCATATCATAATATCATGCCCAATTATGTAATGGAAAAGCTAGATCTAGACATCAGTAGACCATACAAAGATTTGTTTTCTTTTGATTCTAGTCAGGTGAGATGTTTAGGACTAATAAAAGACTTATGTGTTTCATTGGTTCAACATCCTGCAAAAACAATTTTAATGGACATAGTGGTAGCAGATATACCACCCAAATATGGCATGTTATTATCCAGATCCTGGGGTGCTAAGCTTCAGGGATCCCTTCAGTTGGATATGTCATATGCCACTATATCGGTTTTTGGAAAACCAAAGAAACTATATAGAGAAACATTGATGAAATATGTAGTAAGTAGTGAGGAAAGACCCCACAATTTCCCCATCTACTCAATACACTCTGATATGGATATGTTCATTCTTTACAATGTAGAAACTAGTCCCTCCAATACCTTAGAGGTTGTAGCAGTAGAACCAAAAGAAATTGAAAAAGAAATATCAAGTGTTCATATTCACGAAATATCGGATAACAAAGAAAAGTCAGATGAAAAAGAAAACCTAGATCCCATGGTTAAACAAGTTCCTATTACCCGAGACACAAATTACGAGCATGAAATCCTTTGGCATTTAGAATTTGATGGTTCAATCAATAAACTAGGAGCAGGAGTAGGAGTTTGGGTGTACAATTTAGAAAATGATCATGCTGAAGGCCTTGCCTATAGATTAAATTTTAGATGCACCAGTAATATGGTAGAATATGAGGCTCTCTTGTTGGGTCTTAAACCTGTTAAAAATTAGGAGCAATCAGGGTGTCTATCATAGGGGATTTAGAATTAATAATTAAACAGATTAAAGGAACTTACCTAACTAGGGATCCTAGACTAGAATATTATAGGGGAACAGTCATAGAAATTCTCAACACTTTTTTGGAAACCCAACTTGCAACTATCCCTAGAAAACAAAACATGCAAGCCCATAGTCTGGCCATGTTTTCCAGCACCTGCAAATTACCTTTTCAACCTAATCATCAATATACTACTGAGATTAGGCACAAACCAGCCATCCTTGATAATCTGAAGAAATGGGAGGTTTTTGATAGTGATAAGCAGATGAATAATTTTTTAACTTTAGAAGAAGAATTTTCTAACATTAACATAGATGTTGATATAATTATTAGTTCTAATCAAATAAATGAGGTAGAAATTAACATTTTAGAAGAAAATTCAATAAATATGCTTAATCCCACAAAATTCACACAAAAATAAATTTAAGACCTGAAACAAATGGACCTAGATGAAATAATTGAAGAAGAAACAGAGGTTATCAACCTAAAAGACAATCATTTACCCAAAGGATTGACTGCTCTAGAAAATTTGTTTGACTCCAATGACATTCCCAAGAAACCTAAAATGGAGCCATTAAAAACAGATATAGAAGAGTACAAATTAGGAACACATGATAATCCAAAAATGATAAAATTGTCAAAATATTTACCTCTTGATCAGAAGCTAAAGTATGTTGAACTTATGAGGGAATTCTAGGATGTCTTTGCCTGGAGTTATGAAGATTTGAAGTCCTATGACACCTCTATTATTCAGCACACTATACCTCTGACAAAAAATCAAAAGCCCTTTAAATAAAAACTCAAAAGAATTAACCCTTTGCTATTACCATCAATTGAGAAAGAAATCAAACACATGTATGAAGCAGGGATTACTGCCCCAATTAGCTTTTTAGAGTGGGTGTCTAATTTGGTACCGACTAGGAAGAAAATTGGGGAAATAAGGTTGTGTGTTGATATGAGAAATGTAAATAAGGCCTCTCTTAAGGATAACTATCCTTTACCCAAAATGGATCATATTTTACAATGGGTAGTGGGTTCTTCTATAATTTAACTTTCAGATGGGCTTTCAGGACATAACCAAATCTTGGTTCATCCTAATGACCAAGAGAAAACTGCTTTTACAACACCATGGCGTACTTTCATATACATCAAAATGCCATTTGGACTAAAAAACAGAGGAGAAACCTTCCAAAGATCAATGACCGTTGCCTTTTCCAAAGAAATTCATGATTTTCTTATTATATATCTAGATGATCTAACTGTTTTTTCTAAATTAGATCAACATCACTTGGACTATATCTCAGGCAAGTCTTTTGAAAATGCAGAAAATATGGCATTTCTTTGAATCCAAAGAAGTGCTTGTTCAGTCTGGAGGAGGGTAAACTTTTAGGTCACATTATTTCCAAATATAGCATTTGAATTGACCCTTCGATGATCGAAGCTATCTTACAGATACCCCATCCAAGAAATATTAAAGAACTTCAGGCTTTCCTAGGGAAGATAATTTTTTTAAGATGATTTATTTCCAACTTAGCTGAAATCATTAGATTACTAAATAACATGCTAAAAAAGGCTTGATGTATTAAATAGATAGTAGAGGCCAAGCAATCATTTGAAGAAATCAAAATGGCCTTAACCAGAACACTAGTCCTCATGAGTCCACAATTTGATAGAGACTTCATCATTTTTTCTTTTGCATCAGAACACACCATAGTTACAGTTTTATTACAAAAGGATGACCAGGGATGTGAAAAACCTATATCTTTTTTTAGTAAATCACTCAGAGATGCATCATTAAAATAAAAAATAATGGAGAAACAAGCTTTTGCACTGGTAAAAGCTATTAAATATTTCAGAGTCTACATATTATACTCTCATGTAATAGCTTATGTTCCTAATGCAGTAGTCAAACACATCCTAACTCAGGATGGAATTGATGGTAAAAGAGGAAAATGGATAGCTACTATCTTAGAGTATGATATAGAGATGAAACCTACCAAGCTAATAAAATGTCAGGGATTGGCTAAACTCATGGCATAAACTATTTGTCAAGCCCTAGACATAAATGAACTGGATAACGAGCAGGAGATGGTGACTCCACAAATCAGTCAGGCCTTTTCAGACTCACCTCGGTATGCTGATATAATGTTTTACAAAACCTACAGGCTCCTCCAGAGTTCTCCAAAACCAGGAATATGTTTTTGAAAATGAAAGCTTCAAAGTTTTGCGTCTTAGATAATACTCTTTTTTGGAAAAATCATGAAGGAATTTTGTTAAATTGTTTATTAAAAGATGAAGCTGACAAGGCTCTCCAATAATTTCATCTAGGAGACTATAGTGGACATCTCTATTGGAAGTCAACTATAGACAAGATCCTAAGGGCTAGATTCTATTGTCCAACCTTGTTTGCAAATGTGAAGAGATTTGTAACTTCTTGCCATAAATGTCAAATATTTGAAGGCAAAAGAAACCTTTTCTAATAATGGGGTGTTGACTTCATTAGAGAAATTCATCCACCCTCTTCTGGCCAACACAAATGGATACTCACTGCCACTGACTATTTTACTAAATGGATAGAATCCATTCCATCCAAACAAGCCAATGACACTATGATCATAGGTTTCCTAGAGAATAATATTTTGTCCAGATTTGGTTGTCCCACTAAAATCATTACTGATAATGCTAAAGCTTTCAAGTCAAAGAAAACAATTAATTTCTATAACAAGTATCACATGACACTGGGCCATTCCACAGCCTACTATCCTCAAGGGAATGGACTGGTAGAATCTTCCAACAAGAGTCTAATTAATATCATCAAAAAACTGTTGGAAGAAAATAAGAAAAGTTGAAACAAAAAATTGATCAATGCTTTGTGGGCAGATAGGCTTACTACCAAAAAATTCATTGGAACCAGTCCCTATGAGTTAGTATATGGCATGGAGGCTTTTTTTCCTTCATCATTAGGAGTTCCTGTCATGAAAATTCTCTAAGAAACTGAAGTGGAACCTAATGATATTCAAAGAAGGATAAACCAAACTATCAATTTGCAGCAAACCAGGGAGGAGGTGTACCAAAGATCCCAAGTGTTGCAGGAGAAACTTAAGAAGATATTTGACAGAAGAACCAAGGTAGAAGATTTCTACCTTGGAGATAAAGTGTTAAGATGGGATTGAAGAAGAGAGAACAAGGGGAAACATGGGAAGTTTGACTTCCTGTGGAAAGGACCATACATCATCAATGCTTTCAGAGGAAACAACGCATATTTTCTTAAATAATTGGATGGTACAAAAGTAGAAGAAGGACCAGTCAATGGTCGGATGTTGAAGCATTACTTTGATCCTAGTTACTAATGTTACAATATTATTCACAGTACATATTATATCTCTTTTAATGCCATAGTGTTGATTGGAAAATAAGATTTTGGGGTTGAAGCCCAAAGAGAAGGCCCTAAGCTTGATAAGTATTACTGTCATACATATACATAAAGCAATAGGCAAGAGGAAGATTACAGGGCTCAGTCACAGTCATTCAAAGGCTACTAATCTATTGTTCTTGACTTTCTACTAGGAAAAACCATCCCCAAGTGGAGCCACTCTTATGCCCCTATACCAATAGGTGTCATATATCATGATTTACTTGGTTTAGCTTTGAAATGTGTTCATACCTTTACTTGTTGCAATGTTTTTCCACATTTGTAAAAAGATAAAAAAAAATAAAAAATGTAAAGAGGGTATACACTAGAAAAAGAATAAAAGGGTGAATAGAATAAAAAGAGGTCAAAAAATGAAAGAAAATGAACCCCCCCACAAAAAAAATAAAAGACCAGGAAAGTGTGCAAGTCTAAATGCCACTACTTTTTACTTTGGTATAATACAAAATTGTGTGTGACTTGTCACCTATGCCATAATTCATGAATAGTCAAATAGTCTAAGCTTCAATAGTTCATATTTTCAATTTCATGTTGTAGAATAGAGAATAAATATCTTACCAAACAGTTTAATCTTGGCAGATAAGTAGATAGGTAGAGTGAGAAAGGAGTTCAACAGTTTAATATGAGCCATTGGATGTAATAAGTGTAGATTTAGATAGATATCACTATGTAAAAGAAAAGAAAGTTTGATAAGGGTTTTCCAGTCTAAATGCACCCTAATAAAGAAGTGAATGGCTCTGATACCATAGGACTTTAGGAATCAAATATCCCAAGGTACATGCTACCCTCTGTGCACATTTTCCCTGAAATTATCCATCAATGTCAATCCAATTATAATCCCACCCTCAGAGCAATAATGTACCCCAATCACACTGTTCTCTTCAAAATTATTGTAGATTCAGTCAATGAAATGCTATAGTTCTAGCCTGGTCAAGACCTCATCCCCATTTCCCTTGGAGAATTACTAGAGAAAGCATCTAAATTGTCTGAGTCTGAACTCAATCGCCTTTGCCAGACTTTTATGGATAAACAACGTCAACCCAAAGATCCTCCTCCCTATGTGGCATCTTTTTCCAAGGAGATAGGGAAAAAATATAGTCAATATGATAGCTGTAGTCATGGGTTTCAATACTAGTGAATATGTGGATGAATTAAATCTAGTTTTGATGTCCATTTTTACCCCTGGTCAACCTCCTGCTGTCAAATATAACTATGCTACTTTCATTGCTGAGAAAATCCATGATCAATTCATGAGGCTAGAAAATGAAAAGGTATTCAAGTATTCTACAGTCATATATCACCTTTTCCTTTACTATCAGTTTGACAAGTTCCCATTATTTATAAATAAACTTAATACCAAGGGTAATCCTAGATTAGTCAATTTTTGGACTTCTCTCTTCCGTTATTCACATACTTTTCCCTATTCATACAATGAATTCATTAACTATTTTGTCCACCCTATGACCAACATGTTGACAGGAAGTCCCCCTCCTAGGATTAGTGATGAAATCAGGAGAATCCTTGAATTGTCAAAGTAGTACAAAATAGGTGACTGGTACTTATAACTAAATCACACTGAGATCTAGATCTACGGTTGTGAACTCCATCCGTTCAATGCCTAAGTATGTTCCTATGAGATTGTTTACCTTGGAATATTATAGGAAAATGTTAAACTCTAATCAAATTCATTTCACCAAGGCAAAGAAGAAAGCCCAATTGAGGATAAAAGACCACTTAGGCCCATTTGTATGCAACAATAGAGAAGCAGGGAAAAGAGCAGAAGAAATCCTAGAAAAAATTAGACTAAAGAAAAGCTTTGCTTGGAGATATGATCCACAAGGTTTCATTTGTGATAGGAGAAAGAAACATAAGCTGTCACCATATAACCATCATAGAATCCCTGAGATAGAATAGTATGCAAATATGGATGAATGGAGGGAAGGAACTCCAGTTGAAATGGATAGTGATCAAGTTGAGGTAGAGAATGTGATGAAATACTTAGAAAAGAGACTTGAACTAGACTCTCGTGAATATGTACCAGTTGAATCTACTCAAATGCCAACCCCAGAGCTTAGTGCCTCTAAAACAAAGACTTCTCAAAGGCACACACACGAAACTAATGCACCCCCAATAGAACCACCACAGGAACAAGTACCCCATCATCAGAAGAACCAGAGATGTCAGAGCAGCCTGAAATCTCTGAAGAAAAAGCTCCACGATAACCTCATCTAGCTCAGGTTAATATGGAGAATCCCTTGGTTGTGCAGACTCCTCTGAATGAGGAAAGGATCTTGAAAAGAGACAAGGAAGTAGCTACCCCTGCTAGTGGTCCTTCTGACCAACTTGGTGCTAAGAGGCACAAGCTAAATCCATATTTAGAGGAATGGTTCTTTGAGGAAATAATAGGGAGTTTGAGGAAACAAGGTGGAGATAGTTTACATACATTCCCAATAGGTGGGACACCTTCTAGTTCACAAAGGAAAGAGCTTGAAAGACAACAGAGTGCCAAAGTTTCATCTTTCAGATCTTCATCTCAGAATATCATAGACATAAAAGCAAAATTCAAGGATATAAAGGCCAAGAATGAGCAGCTGAAGGCCCAAGCCTATATTCAATACCTAAAGATGGCTGCTACAAATCAAACTAGATTGATGTTAGCTTATGACATCAAAGAAGGCAAAATGCAAATGAGCTTTCTAAGGCCCATAGTACAGCAGCCCAAGTCATTTGTAGACTACCTCAAAACTAATTTTGAGGTCTTAACTAAATATATCCCCACCATAGATTAGATAGAACTGCATAAGCAAACAGGGGAGATGGTTTACCCTACACTAACAGGTAAGGAAATGATGGCACATAGGTTGCAAAATTCATTGAACAACACTACTGCCCAATTACAACTAGAAAAGGCCCCCTCACAGGCAAAGGACAACATAATCAAATCGTTGAAGGAGTTGATTATTGAGTTGGGCCATAACCCAAAGGATATCAAGGCTGCAAAGAGCCTAATAAAGAAAAAGAATGAAGATGTAGCTGCATTGAGAAAGTAGTTGAAATTGCCACCACTCATTCACCCTCAAAATGCTGAAGTGATTGAGAAGAAAAATGAAGAAGAGCTTATGGACTTGGTCCTTAAGCTAAATGAGCAACTAAAAGAGACAGAGCAAGAATTAGATAAAACACCACAAAGAAGGTAAAGTGAGTCGACCACACAGCCTCAAAATGTAGTGCCATTGGTTTCTACAACAATCCCTTCTACATTGGCAATTGCTTTAGCACCAAATGTCCCTTTTGCAACAACTACAACTATAAAAGTAACAGGTATATGTACATCATAGGCAAGAACATCAAATTAGAGAACATAAGAGTTCATCAAGTCCATCGAGGAAATGAAGCTCCAAGTCACTAAAATACAAAAAGCAAAAGAGAAATTCATTACTTTAAAGCAAAAATATGATGTGTCAAAATGAGAAAAAATGAAGGCTTGACTTAACAGATTAAAGCACCGGAAAAATATTTTACATTTGAAAAGGCTTTGACTGATATCAAAAAGATATTATGGACCAATATCATTCATTCAAAGAATGATATTTGGTCATCATTTCAAATCATTTTTGAACAAATTGACTTAGTGAAAGTTGTTCTTCAAGAGATTGAAAAGACCAAGGAAGAACTAGGAGGGAATCCTAAAGAAGGTATCAGATTAGGAAGCTTTCTAAATAGTAGACATAGGCATTAGTTGCAATAGTTACACATTGAGTATAGGAATACTACCATCCTCGAAATAAAGAAAGTATTGACCAAAAGGAGTCTAATGCAAGCCCTAGAACACAAATGTCAAAATATGCAAGAAGACATAGATGAGTTTATGGAGAAATTTGGCATCTTGCAAAGTAAAGGACTTCCAAGTCCTTTAGTCATCAATGACAAGCTAATGTTTTAGAATGATTATATCAACAAATTACATCAGCAAGCTAACAATTAGGCCAGTTCATCTGTAGTCAAGGCAGTGCCCATAGGGAGAGTTATCTATGATAGTTTGGAGAACCTTTTTTACATTGAGCATGAAGTGAAGCACTTATTTCTAGTGCAACCAAAATTTTGTAAAATATACAGAAGAAGATGAAATCTACAGAAAACTGACAAGGACAAGAATACCAAGAGATGATTGGTGGACCAACATGAAAAACATTTTACGTTTTACCATGGCAAAAATTTAAGTAAATTAAAGTATTTACCATAGTCAAATTTGCTAAAAAAGGATGAATGATGGTAAAATAGGTAAAGAGTATCAGTCATATGTAAAAGAGCATTAGTGAAAAGCTAAAATCAATCATCTAGCACAAAATTATGAGCAAGACAGCAAGATGCATATTCATAGGGCCTACCTCCAACTCCTTCAACAAAAACAGGGACAACGAACAAGCAGTTCACATTCAGTTTCTACTTTCGAGACCATCTGTCTCTACATTCATGTAAAAGATATTTAGTTTTCCTAGAATGTATCTCTCTTAGTTAGAAGATATTTTAATGTAACTTTTGTATAAGTAATTCCTCATTTGAAGTATTGGGTGTGGATTCTTAGACATTTCTGTAGACAATTTACTTTTGGAATGGAAGTGTTGTTGAACAACTTGTGTATGGCTGGCTGGAAGAAAGTAATAAAGAAAAGGACTTTTACAAGATACCTGTGTCAAACGAGAAACAAATAAGTACTCTATATCCTATGTTTTTACAGTTTCTTGGTTTAAATATTCATATGTGTTTCATATCTGAATGATAAACAAAAAGTTATATTTCAGAAAGAGCTTTACTACATTATATCATCAAAATTGTTTATTTTCTTAGTGTTTTCTTCCAAGCTATTATAGGTAGGGAATTCTTAGCTGCTCCATGCTTTCATAGTTCATCACTATGACCATTTAACAAAGAATACTTAATTTCTTTTTGTTAATGAGCACCCACTTTCCCTCATCTTGGATTTTTTTTAAGGATTCTTAATTGCCCTTCCTCTCTTTTAGAGACCATTTCACCCTTTTAACCTATCATTTGTCTTTTGTTTAGTTATCTTGCCCTTTGAAACTCTCCTTTCTTAAATCAACCTGATCCAGTTAAGCCACCTTCATTTGACTCCATAGCCTAATGGCCTGAAATACCTTGATCTATCCATCTGCTCCTGAATTCCACCACCAAACAAAATCAAAACCCCCCAAGCTTTCATAACTAGCCTAATATCCCATAAACAAAGCTAAATCATAAAGAGAGATCCTTCTCCGAGTACAGATTGGCTAGATTCTATACTTAAATTATTGGTTTGTGGTTACCTCGGATCCCTTTCCTTCCTCTAATAACTTCAAGGAAAATCTGAGTGATAACAGAGACCACAACAGAAGCATGGGATGTCAGAGAGGCTACCAAAGCAATGAAGGACATGGACATTGACTAAGTTTCTCAGAGGATGAGCAACACTTTCAGTAGGGGGTGATAATGAGCCTCATCATTGGGTAATTATATGGGCCTTAATTAGCCTTAATTCACCTAGTAGCTTAGTCAAACCAACTATTCTCACAACTTATCGCATACTTCTGATTGTATTTTGTTTATGAGATGAGTTAGAGTTGGATATTTTGCATTGTGGTCTAATTTCCATTTAATGCAAGAATAGAGGATAAAATAAAGGAACTGTGGAAAATACCTTGGTAAAAACTCGAATGGGACGAGGGAGAGGAATTATAGGAGGCAAATCCACCTCATTTACTACCACTCCGTTCGAATATTCCTCCATCAACTCAAAGTGCAAACAACCAAATCATGAGGACTAGAAGACAGTAGAGAAAGTGAAAGTGACAAAAACATGTTTATCTTCAATTGGGAGCCAAGCCTCCCTAATTTTGAAGGAATTTTTTGGAGACTTTAGATGTATAAGTAGAGAGGCTTAGGACCTTAGTAGGATTCAGATTTTTATTATAAAACTCTATTTTATTTTTGATCTGCAAGACTTGTGACAGTTTTTTATGTAATCCATGGTTTTTATAATAAAGATGAGTTTTGTTTTGAGCCAACATTGAGTTAACTCAGAGGGTTGAAGCTCTTGGGTTAGGGCCCAAACTGAAGAGCCAAAGCTCCTCCTTGTTGTACATGTATGCTAGCATATATTCCTGGTTTTTTGTTTGTTTGCTTAAGTAGTTGCATTTTCATTACAATAGTATAGCATAGATTTATGGATTAACGATTCATTTTCTTAAGCAGCTGCATTTTCATTACAACAATATAGCATAAATTTATGGTTTTTCTATTCATTTTCTTAAGTAGTTGCATTTTCATTATAGTAGTATAGCATAGATTTACAGTTTTTCTATTCATTTTCTTAAGTAGTTACATTTCCATTACAACAGCATATAGTAGATCATTCATGGTTTAATTGTTCATTTTCTTAAGTAGTGTCCTTCCCATTATAGTAGTGTAGAGTAGATCAGTTCTACTTTAGTTTGATTCCATTTGTGCCTTCTTTTAATTAGCAGGTTAGCTAGGAGAAGAGATCACCATATGTTTTTCTACAAGTGTCTTGGCCTCACCTCCTCCCTCTCGGACCATGAATTGAGGAAGAGACCCTTCAGAAACCCCAAAAACACAGGTTTCTAGTCCTTGCATGACCTTTGGAGTTTTTTGTTTGATGCAGTTACTTGTTTAATTTAACTTTCATCTTTTTCCATCACTCTCAATCCATCCTCACCCTCATTGGTTTCTGTTGTTTTCATTTAAATCTCCTTCAGCACTTTCTCCATGCATAATTCCCTTACCTTCTAATCCACTTGTTTCATTGTCATATTTTTCCATCACTCTCAATCCACCCTCACCCTCACTGGTTTTCTTGTCATTTTCATTGAAACCTCCTTTAACATGTTCTTCATGCATAATTCCCTTACCATCTGATCCACTAGTTCATCCAACGACCATCGCACATGAAGTCTTCCACTTACTTTATGTGCTCCAATCTCCACTGTTGATCTATCTCTTGATCCAATGGCTATCACGTCACCTCAATACTATATTCTTTTTAAACCCCACCATTGATCTACGTCACCTAATCTGACAACTATTGCATCACTCGCTTGCCAACTAGCTTGGGCAATCTGCATCATTGATCAATCTCACCTGATCTAATGGCTATCACATAATGTTGTGCGGATTCTCTCACAACCATTATTCACCCAAGAACATGTGAGAAAACTAGTTTTCTTGTCCTACTTGTTACGCAATTAGGCTAATCACTTGAAATTTCAGAATCTCGCTTACAACTTTGAGGGCACGCGAGAAACTACTTACTGTCTTCAAAACCCACTCCATCACTTCCACATGTTTTCTTCTGTGATAGCATCTTCACCATCCTTCTTCCAATTGATCTTGTTCATCCATCCATTAACCTCATATCCTGTGATATGCTCTTTGTAATCCATATTCCAATTAATCTTGTTTGTCCATCCACTAACCTCCTCTCCCATGATAAGATCTCCATTATCCATCTTCCGATTAACCCTGTTTGTTCATCTATTCA
Organism: Pinus taeda; assembly: GCA_000404065.3. Classification (NCBI taxonomy): domain Eukaryota; kingdom Viridiplantae; phylum Streptophyta; class Pinopsida; order Pinales; family Pinaceae; genus Pinus; species Pinus taeda. The sequence goes on from APFE031760064.1 coordinate 23,280, forward strand.
CTAAACCACCTACGATAAGATCTTCACCGCTCATCATGTTCATTAATCCTCTTCACCCATCTATCTACATAATCTCCTGTGTTAAGATCTCCATCGCTCATCTTTCATTACATCCTCTTTTTACTGATTTCATCCTCTGACTGCTCTTCCACTTGAAAATATATTTAGCTTAGTCTCCTTGCTTACACCTTAGTCTGCTTTTGCTACTCTTTACTTCTACAACTTAGATAGTAGCATTAGGTTAGTGTCAATTTATCAATTCTGCTTAACATGGTTATTTAAATGGTTAATTAGGTTATAGCGTGAGTTAGCATTACATGTTGTTCTCTTCATTACTGCAGTAGAGTATCTCTCTCTTAGAATAGATTTTCTCTTCTTCAATCAAAGAATTATGTTCTTCTAACACTATAGAAGTCTACATTGGAACCCCTAGCGTCTCTTGCTAGGTGAACAGTGACAATAGGTAGGACACTCACTTTTACTTGTGCATATAGCACTATCACATCCAAGTTTGTACGAACCTTGGGTTTATAATTAAAGCTCGTAGCCTTGGGAGTTGTAGCATTTTTGTTGCAATACCTAGGTTCATCAGTGTCCATGTCCAACCCATGCCAAGGAACTACTGTTGGGCATAGATTACATCAAGTAGGTATGCGAGAATAAAGAATCTCACTTTCTCATCCTTAAACAGAATTTGGCATTAGACATGCACTTTCAGCTAAAGAGCCAAAATGTCAAACCAATTGAATGGCCTTCCTTCATTTGCAAACTGATCCAACATAACCACCCAACTCTATAGAAAGTTCTTTGTGCTCTCTTGAATATACAATCATCATGCAAACATGACCAGGAGTTTATAAGCCTTCCTGAGTGACTTCATCTTGTATACCTGGTTAGGTGTCTCTGTAAACTTTGATATCTCTTTTGCCCAATTCTTCATGATGTCTCTAGTGTTCACATTTTTTTTTAGGAGTGTAGAATAGTACATCCATGTAGTTCACCGGCTATGGAAAGTGATACATCTAATGGTAATTTTCCATCCTAAAGGTGGAAAATTGTGTTCCACTGGTACTTCTCAGTGTCATTGTCTCGGGATTGACATGTGAGACAATCCAGTGAATGATATCCATGCACAGGAAGGCGGGGTACCTACATGCAACCTTGTACAAGTCTGACTTGTGGATGTTGACATACACTTGTCGCTCTTCCAGATCTTCCTTGAAGTTACCAACAAATATGTCCTTTATTTATTGCCATGTCATCTTAGTGTCCTTCTCTATGAACATCTACGTGTCTACATAGATGGGAAAGTTTATTGGCACCTGTTGAACTACATCTCTAGTTCTTCTCTCTACAATATCCTTTAATCCACCTCTCTTGTAAACCATGTTGCATTTACTTCTGAGAAGCCTCTCAACAAATGATGTACCTAGAGATAGATCAGATACTCATGGTGAGAAAATATCATCTTAAAAGCAAAAATAACTTGAAGGACCGATCATGAAACAAACTAGGTAACTACTGGGCAAGATCTCATAGTTGTGACTCTTAGAGGAGAGAGACTATTCACTGGATCTACACTTTGCACAATCACAACTGCCCATGAGAGGTATTGATGATTGGAATTACGTAAAGCGTAGTCCAATGTGGCTTGTTGTGGACTGGAATTGTGCAATCCACAATTCAACCAAGCTTGATGCTGGCTAGGACTGCACATTGCACAATAACAGTCGGTAAGACTCAGTGACTCACTCCAGGAACTGTGTGGAGTGTAGTTGGACCCAATCATTGGAAACCTTTGTGCAATTCTTGGAGCCAAAACAGAGCCCTAGGTTCCTGAAACACACAATGCATGTTGGGAAGAGCTAGATCTAAGCCAAGGCAGCCTAGATCTACCCAAGGGAAACTTGAAAATGAGTAGATATGGATGCATGAGCATAGGATGGAGTAGATATGAGTGAATTTTCATGCATGAAATCAAAGAAAATGAAAAATAAGTCAATCGAATGAATAATGAATATTGTGTGTAGAGTTTCCACAACGATGAACTTTAGTGCAAAAAATAAGTTATGTATGTGATGCTAAGGAAAGGCATTGAAAAACTTAAAGCAAAACTTCGATAAGTTAAAAAACACTAAAGTGCCAGTGGTCATTCAATAAAACATGAAAAAAAACTCACGCAAGCCAAGGAAATAAAAGCAACAAAAAAAGAAACAAAAGGATTGAAAATAAAAACTTTCCCAGAACAGTTGTTCCAATTGTGCCAAAGCTTCCCATATGCCTTGGGAATGTCAAAGCTCTAATATCGAACGTGAAAGTGAGCTATGGTGGCATCCATTAAATAGGTTTTTCGATTTAGGGTTTATGACATACATGCCAAAAATCTAGGAAAAAGCAACAAGCGATGACACTTTTTAAAATTAACTCACTTGTAAATCCAAATGCTAAAAATGGATCCCTATTTTTTAGGGCTGCTTTTTATTTGTTATTTTTTCTTTTTCAGGAAAAGTTGCCATGCATGCATGGATAAATTGCATAGTTCTCGAGGGAGATGGGAAACCTATCAGCACATGCATTGGGAAACATTTGAGGGAATGCTTCTTCGCAATTCATTAGCTGAGTGGATATAGATGCCTCTCATGCTCTATCCAGCTTCCTAGCTGAAGGTAAGCTATCAGCCAAGTCCGTGTGATTCTGGAGCTAAAGCTCATTACTAGGCTAATCTATGCAATTCTTGAGAGGAAGGCTCACTACTGGGTTACATTGCATAATTCCTAAGAGAAAAGATGGCTACCCTCTGGGACTGCGCAGTTAGCCAAGGTAGTGCAAGAACTAGATGCAACCAGGTCATGGGGGGTCAGCTTATGGTTAGCCAAGAAATAAAGTAAGAAAACACAAGTTGTAAAGTGAAAGATAAATTCAACTGAAAGCACAATTACCTGAGTAGTGCAAGAGAAGTTGCTAGTATTTAAGGAGGGAGGCTCGAAAACAAAGTGAAGGAAAAATTTTGGAGGGTGGTTGTAGCCACTACAATGTTGGTGGCACACTAGTATAAATCTAGCTCTATGTATGGACCTTGTCTCATGTAAAGTGATTCTAACTCCTCCGGAAGCATTTTTGGATTCTTTGATCATTATGGTTTCCTCACTAGCTTGAGTTAAAGATATAATCCCTTGCATTCTCTCGATCGGTCACCAAAGATACGAAGCCAAGTCAACTGAGTTGTTTCTATTGGGGATGAGGGGTATATTGTTGCACAAGTAATGTATACTATCAGAGTTTAGGTTTCTTCTCTGGTGTTGCTCCACTGTGAGCAGGCTTGGACAGTTCCCTGACAAAGTCACTTTAAGAACACAAGAATCACTCTGCTACCAGTGATCCTAGATAGTACCATGGCATAGTTTATTGCTTCACCTCTCTATGCAAGAAACATTTCTCTTCTTTCACCTTTTTTTTTCTTTTTTTTACAATTTCATTAGTCATTTTTCAAAAAAATGTGAATAGGCACTTATTTATTTCATGAGGTGGGAGAAGGATCCTGACTTATTGAGAGGAGAAGAGGTTGTCCCTTTAGATAATTATGTTATATATAGATCTGACATAATATTTAAGCTTCTCCCCCTCACCTTAATCTACTTAATTAACCTAATAAGGGTTAACCAAATATAGAAAAGCCGATCAGTGTAGGCAATACTAGTTAAAAGTGCAAGCATTGTGTTTTCACCAAGACTCACTCTGAACATAATGTATTTTCCATCAAGGTATCATTTACTAAAATAATGAAATATATTCACAAGGAGATGGAACAGAGAGGTAACCAAATGTTGATAGTTCTACAAGTCCTCTTGTGTTTCACCTATCTTGTCTTAAGAATCCAAACATGGTTTCATGTGAAACTAATCTTATAGGTGCATAACAAGAAAAAAAACAAGAAAGGAAAGAACATAAGTAAAAATAAATCAAAGTAAGAAAAGAAAAACATGAAAGAAAAGAAAACAAGAAAGAAAACACTACTCTTACTCCTAAGCTAAAGAGTGCATCTGCCTACTCTTGTGAAGTGATACTTCTAATGCAGTCACCAATGCATTGGTTGGTACATGTTGGTGAAGGCATGGTCAACAAGAAAGATATTTAGAAAAACCAACATGCAATAAAGATAAAAAAATTAAAACCAACACGCTCAAAGTTTGATTGCGTCCACAAAAATGAAAAGAGTAAAAGTGCAAGACATACACTCTATGGACGTACTATTGTGTGGAAACACACTATGCATAGACAAAAAGAATGTACACTCTTTTGACCTTCACACATGAGAAAACATGCATAAAGAACACATCTTGTGTTTCACAACATGACTTGCTATGCATGACTCCTCTAATGCATGACCGATAGGATCGTCCGTTTCTAGTGGAGGATGTAAGATGTGTAGATATAGTTAATTTTCAATGTCCGTGAGAGAGGAGCCTCGAGTGTTTCAACATATTTATGATTGGGAGAGAAACAAACCTAAAGACAGTGAGAACTTTACATAACCATTAGCTTAGGTTGAAGTCCTTCAATAACTTGAGGGGTTTCCACCTTGTCAGTGGGTAGATCACCAAAGACCAGTGGTTTGGAAATATCAACAACTAGTGAATCAACATAGTGATTGAATGAAGGAGTAAAGAGATCATGACAGACATGATTAGAAAATTCAAGATATACATTAGCATCCTCCTGATCTGATGAATCATAAAGTGGGGTTGATGAAAAACATAAATTTTCACCCCTAGAATTTTCGGAAATGAAATATGATAGATTAAGTGGATTTGGAAGGAAATATTTGTCCTCACCATAATCAAATGATATACTGACATCCTATGGGTCCTGAGAATGATTGGAAGTAGAAACATTCAAGAATGAATTTTCACAAGACAAATAGAAAATGGTAGGATCACAAAAGATGTTAAGATGGAGTGGACAAGGCGTGAACAGAAGGAGTTCACCCTTCACCGCAAGTTCTTCTTCATCAACAACTTGATCCTCATTAACATCACATGTGGAGTACATAATGGACAAACATAAGACACCAAAAGCTGGAGGATCAACAAAATGAGAGGACAGTGGCTGAGAAAACAAGTTCATGTCAAATCCAATAGGCTTGTAGTCCACATATGTGCATAAATATAGAGCATGTGGGGTGGGAAGACGTGACAGTTCAATAAATAGGTTCCAAAATTCTCCCTACTCATCCTACAAATCTAGAGCTATTTAATGAGGAGCGGATGGCAAGTCAACTATGATAGCAACCTTTTCTGTGTTAAATTTGGCAACTCTAACACCGAGGTATATTCAGAGTGGTTCTAATGATTCTAACTCATGATGATTTTTAGGTATGTGAATAAGATACTGAAATTGTTCCTTGAGAAATTTCCAATCAATTTCATCTTCAGGGATTTGAAAAGAAAGATTCAAGAAGTGCCCCCAAAATTGTGCAAGAGAATCATTAGTGTTGGGTTGTGTTATATTCTTTCCACATAGCTAACAGGGCATTGGGGGGGTACCCGTAACCTCACTTTATGGGGCCCGGGGCAGCGCCCCGGAAAATTTTGGTTTTTAACCCTATGTTAGGTTGGGCGGACCCACCTATGGTTTTGTGCATGATTTTCGCACATGTTTTTCGGATGCGATGGCTTTCGGTCCATGGTTTTGGACGCGATGGTTTTTGGGTCCATGGTTTTGGACGCGATGGTTTTCGGTCCATGGTATTGGATGTTTCGGCATGTATAAATATGTATTGTAACATTGAAAGGAACATAATGAAAAATCAAGCTAGTAGTCTCGGTTTTGGGATCTAGGGGAAAATCTTTGTGCATATGTGTTTTTATGTGTTACGCTCTCGCATTGTTTATTTTTTTATGATTTAGAATTTGTATGCAGGTAATTTCTGTACGGGGTTAAAACCTACATTTGGTATCAGATATTTTTTGGCTTCAAGGGGACGCCTTTGTTGCTGAGGGGTTTCACTCGGGCCTGTGATAGACCCTGTTCAGTGGGAGATATGTGAGATCGATTCTAGTGGTGAAAGAAGATGGAGAGCAGCGGAAAGATAGAGATTGAGAAGTTCAATGGTCAGAGTTTTGAGTTGTGGAAACTCAAGATGGAGGATCTGTTGGTGGATAAAGATCAGGGGATCGTGGTAGATCCGGGTACTAAACCAAAGGGAATGACCGATGAAGAATGGAAGAAGTTGGATCGGAAGGAAAAGAGCACAATATGATTGTGTGTCTCAGATTCAGTATTGCTAAATGTATCAAGGGAAGCTACGGCGAAGGCTCTATGGGACAATTTAGCGACTTTGTACCAATCTAAGTCTCTGGTGAATAAACTATTCCTGCGGAAAATGTTGTATAACCTGAGGATGAAAGATGGAGACTCGCTGATAGAGCATCTGAATGCGTTTAATACTTTGGTAAGTCAGTTATCATCTGTTGATACTAAAATTTAAAATGAAGATAAGTGCATTAGTTTGTTGTGTTCTCTGGCAGATTCGTGGGATAGTCTGGTTATTGCAATAGGAAGCAATGCAACTGCTTTGCAGTTTGATGAAATAGTCTCAGCCTTGCTGACAGAGGAGATGAGATGGAAAAATATGGACAGCTAGAATGGTGATGCCTTGTCTGTACGAGGACGGTCCCAGAACAGAAACAAAAATAAGTCATCGAGTGGGAGATCTAAATCTAGAGGGAGATCTAAATCTCCAGGAAAACCTACAAAGGTGGTGTGCTGGAAATGCGGAAAGGAAAGGCACTTCAGAAGGGAGTGTAAATCTAAAGCTCCTGATAAAGGAAAGGGATCTGATGATGCTCCTTCTGCAGAGGCGAAAACCACCTCAGATGAAGGTGGGGATGTGTACTTGGCTTCTTCAAGTACACATGTAGATCATGAGGCATGGTTGATTGACTCAGGTGCTCCTTTCACTTCACTCCCCATAGAGAGTGGTTCTGCGAGTATGAGAAATATGATGGTGGTGATGTCTTCTTAGGAGATGATAGGAAGGCTAGAATCATTGGTCGTGGAAAAGTAAAGTTGAAGTTGCAAGGTGGAAGGGTTAGAATCCTTCCGGGTGTTCTACATATTCCTGCACTGGCCAGAAATCTGATTTCTGTAAGCAAGTTGGATGATGCAGGTGTAAAGACAGTGTTCAAGAAGGATACCTGCAAGATGGTTCAAGGAGCATTGGTATTGATGCGGGGAGTTCAGATTGGAGCTCTGTACAAGCTGTAAGGTAGCACGTTTGTTGACGGGTGCAATAGTTCTATGGTTCCTGAAAATGGAGCAAAAAATATAGTGGTCTCTCGAGAGAAGACCATGTTGTGGCATCAAAGGCTTGGACATATTGGAGAGAAGGGCCTTCGAATACTTCATGGTAAAGGTATGGTAGAAGGTATGAGTAATAGCTCTCTGGATTTTGATTTCTGTGAAAATTGTGTATATGGGAAGCAGAATCGGGTGAGTTTCCCCTCTGGTGGTAAGAGGACGAAACAAGTATTAGAGCTTGTGCACAGTGATGTGTTTGGACCTGTGAAAGTTCCATCACTGGGTAAGTCTGTGTACTATGTATCATTTATAGATGACTTCTCAAGGAATACATGTATATATTTCCTTTAGAAGAAATCTGAAGTCTTTGATAGGTTTAAAGAATTTAAGGCTCTAGTGGAAAATCAGACAAAGAAGAAGATAAAGGTCCTGAGGACAGATAATGATGGAGAATTCTACAGCAAGGAATTTGAAGAATTCTGTAAGAAGTGTGGTATAGCACGGCAGAAGAATACTCCATCTACACCTCAACACAATGGAATCGGAGAAAGAATGAACAAGACGTTGACGGAAAGGGCAAGAAGCATGCTCAGTGGTGTCGGGTTAGGACAGGAATTCTGGGCAGAGGCAGTGGATACTGCATGTTACTTGGTCAACAGGTCACCTTCATTAGCATGGGAGGATAAGACTCCACAAGAAGTATGGACTGGTAAGAAACCCTCTCTTTCACATCTGAGGGTATTTGGATGTGATGCATATGTACATGTTCCAAAGCAGAAACGAACCAAGTTGGATAGTAAATATGAAAAGTGCATCTTGATTGGGTATAAGGATGGTTTAAAGGGTTATAAGATTTGGAACCCAGTCACACGGAAGGTTGTGTACAGTTGAGATGTGGTGTTCAGAGAGGTGAAAGATGTTATCAAACATGAAATCCAACCAAAGGAACCTGTGAAGATAGAGTTTGAACTAAAGGAGGAAGAATCAGACTCTGTAGCAGAGGAGGAATCAGAAGATGAAGAGCCACAAACTCCGGCTGTGAGAAGATCAGCTCGAGAAAGAAGGCAACGAGAAAGGTATAGTCCATCTGCTTTCTGTTCAAACTTTGCTTTGTCTGTTACTGATGATGATCCCAGAACTGTGAAGGAAGCAGTGGATTCAGAGGATCGAAAACTCTGGAAAGAGGCCATGGTTGATGAAATGGCATCTTTGCACAAAAATGAGGCTTGGGATCTGGTGGAGTTGCCGGCTGGAAGGAAACCCATTGGTAGCAAATGGGTGTTCAAGAATAATACAAATGCAAAAGGAAAGGTGGAGAAATAAAAAGCTCGGTTGGTAGCAAAAGGTTATTCCCAGGTGCCGGGAATTGATTTTGGTGATATTTTTCTCCTGTT
>APFE031760064.1:33496-52614 GCA_000404065.3 Pinus taeda
CCCGTGTTCCATATGCAAGTGCAGTCGGTAGCTTGATGTATGCAATGGTCTGTACTAGACCAGACATTGCACATCGAATGGGAGTATTGAGTAGGTTTATGTCAAAACTAGGGAAGGAGCACTGGACAATAGTGAAGCGGGTTTTCAGGTATTTACGTGGAACTAGTGATTATGGTTTGTGCTACCAAGGAAGACCAGAATTGGACGGAGTGTTGGATATTCATGGCTTTGTTGATGCAGACTAGGCTGGAGATCTGGATCAGAGAGGATCTACAAGTGGGTATGTGTTTAACCTATTTGGAGGTGCAGTCAGTTGGATGAGTAAGAAACAATCTGTAGTGGCACTATCAACTACAGAGGCAGAATACATGGCAGCCACTCATGCAAGCAAGGAAGCAGTTTGGTTGCAGAGATTGTGTTCAAGTATGGGGTTAGTACAAAGAGCTATAAGGATAGACTGTGATAGCCAAAGTGCAATTTTCTTGGCAAAGAACCCTGCTTATCATTCAAAGACAAAGCACATTGATGTTCAATATCACTTTGTGAGGTATATGATAGAAGACAAAAATGTGTTGCTGGTAAAGATCGACACTTTGAAGAATACTGCAGATGCATTGACAAAATTTGTTAGCTCTAAGAAGTTCTCTTGGTGTAGAGAAACAATGGGTGTTTCTGGGCTGGAAAAATGACTAATCTCTCCTGTGCCCCCCTGTGGAAAGAAAACAACAAGTGGGAGATTGTTGGGTTGTGTTATATTCTTTCCACATAGTTAACATGGGGTTTGAGGGGTACCAGTAACCCCACTTTATGGGGTCTGGGGCAGCGCCCTGGAAAATTTTGGTTTTGGACCCTATGTTAGGTTGGGCTGACCCACCTATGGTTTTGTGCATGATTTTCTCACATGTTTTTTGGATGCGATCGTTTTTGGTCCATGTTTTTGGACGCGGTGGTTTTTCGGTCCATGGTTTTGGATGCGATGGTTTTCGGTCCATGCTATTGGATGCTTCGGCATGTATAAATATGTATTGTAACATTGAAAGGAACATAAGGAAAAATCAAGCTGGTAGTTCCGGTTTTGGGATCCAGGGGGAAATCTCTGTGCATATGTGTTTTTATGTGTTATGTTCTCACATTGTTTATTTTTCTGTGATTTAGAATTCATATGTAGGTAATTTCTGTACGGGGTTAAAACCTACAATCAGGTGCTTTCCATAATTTCAATTTTTTTTGTTGAGTTCTTTGCGATCATAATGATAGAAAGCACATATTAACTCTTTGATCATGTGATCATACTATTGAATAGATGTTGCGGGTAATTCACACCTGCAATGGTCGACATGCCCATTGATCATGTAAGCGAACAACCCACAGGAATGTCATCTGAGGGGATTTTATTCTTATGACAGAAGCTTGCAAAGGAAACTTCATGCCTTAGCAGGGTTTCTTCATCTTCACCATCATACTTAATTTGCAACAAGTCATCAATGACATCCTTCGAAATTTCAAAATCATGCATGAGAAAAACATGCCAGAGTTGATATTTTTTTGTAAGTCATGAATGACATGAAAATATTCAAAAAAGACTTTGAGGACTTACCTTGTCATTTGACCCTCCTAGCACCAAAAAAATTGATGGTGTTGGACCTGCCAACATGTCAGAGGATATCCCTAGTAAGAAGCCCTAACTAGACCTTAGATCGTTTGGAGTACGAGTCCCAATAATGGGGCGTAAAGTAATACCTTAACTATGGTAGCGTGTAGAGGTAAGTTTGATAAATTTTTCAGAAGCATGTTACCTTGGAGCAAGACAAGTGAGATGCATGGGGGTTCTAACACATGGAGGGGAAAAGGAAGTGTGTCCCTTAGAATACTATAATATTATGAATCCTCAAAGGACTATACGAGCAGAATGACATCATAAGCTGGAAAGTGGAATAGTGGACAAACCAAAGTGACAAGTTAAACCAACAACATGTCTCTAGCAAGATTCATACAATTGCATAAAAAACATTTCATGCATAAATGCATAGGCTAAATAACATACATTGCCAAAGCAACCAAAATAGTCCAACTAAACTAACAACATATGGATGAACATGTGCTATCTCTATTATATATTATTAAGTGAATTTTCCATCCATACATACACCATTGATAGCCACTAGCCCCAATAGTGGGACATTACAGTCAGCACCTCCTGCTCCTCCAAAGAGATGTACTCGCTCTATGTTATGTAAAAGCCAAGGCTCATCATAATACTCTCCAAGCCTTCTATTAGAAATCCCTAGCTAGAAGCATGGATCCAAAAAATCCACACTATGATTTATGAGGTTCTATATATAGAAAAAGGTGGGGTGATTGTTCATATCCCCCTCTAACTCTTGGAATACCTCATGACTCTTCACATTACATAGTAACTATTCACATTCCACTGGTAACACTTGGAATTTAACTTACAACATATTTACAATAATAGAATTTCCACATATACCCATATGGGATAAAATTTTCTTGAGTCAGCCTAACAAGCTAAATAACATCACTCAAGGTCTTCTGGAAAGACCAACTCGGTAACCTCCTAGTGGGGGTCTTCGGTGCCGAGCTGATACAAAGCTTGGTAATGTGCTATAATGTCCCCGTACTATTTGGTGATTTCATTATCAAATTGGACCCTTACCTCAGTGGATTCTAGGTATATGGTTTTGAAACCTCTATCTAGCTCATCTTGAATGATATGTAGTACTATCCTAAGTGTGCCTAGACCACCAATGTACTTCTGCATGTTCTTTGCACACAGCTGCAAGTCATCACTAGTGGCTTTATGCATCAACTACTCTATGTACCTGTTGACCTCTAGCATGACTTGGTTCTTCCTCATGGCTTGAGTGAGGGTTCTAATCAAAGGGGTGTTGTGTGTCCTCACTATGATATACAAACTCATATACAATCGTGCATAGGAAGCCTCAATGTTGGTGATGAGTGGAGGGAGCTGCTCATAGTTTCAATTCAACAACTCAATTAGTGCTTTGCCTAGATCTACATGTGTCTTCATCATCTTGTGCAAGTAAAGTGGGGATCCCTTGTACCTCATTGTCCATTCTTGTACATGCACAATGATAGTGTGGTTGTCTTTGTGCACTGTTGCCAAAAACCATATAGATAGACAACCGCTTTGTGCATGGTGAAAAATTTGTTATATAGCACCCAGATGGTGGACTCCAAAGTTGATATCTCCTCAACTATTGATTTATTCATTTCTATTATAGTGGATCCTACAAACTTCTCTATTCTCTAGCTGGCCTCTTGCAATTCCCTTGACATCCGATCTTTCTTTTCTATCAAGAACTTAACCATCGAACTCATGGATTCTGCATAAGCCTGAGAAGCCTCGACCATGGTAGCTAGGTTTCTTTTGACATCTAACATAATTACCCTTTCATCTATGTGCACAAGTGATGGGTGATCTTCTAGAAGCTGGTTTCTTTGTGCTTATAGAATCCTGTGTTGTGACTTGTTTAATGACAAATTTTACACATCCATCTTTGGATGATTGTTGATGAGAACAACCTCTCCTTGCTCGTTAAGAATTGGTTGTGACTTTGGAGGAGGCAGAGATTGTGGTGTGACCTTGGATGCTCTTAGCATGAGATCGATATCTTGGTATTGAAAATCCTATTCTATCTCCATGTATGTTGCCTCAACCATCTACTCAACCTGCTGAGAAAATTCCTAAACTTGCACCTGCTCACCCTCTTCTTCCTCTGTTGGTTGCTCTATTGCCTCAACTTATATAGGCACAATTTTATCTATGAATGCACCTTGTCTTTCACCCTATTCCTATTTATGCTTTTCTTATGTTTCTCTCCTCCATGGATCTTGCTCTGCTTTCAACTTATTTTATGTTTCCTGTAAATTCCTCTCTGCATCTTCCAACCTTTTCTTCTCTCTCTTCCTATGTTCTACTCTCCTTTCATGCTATCATCTCTTTGCCTCTATCTCCAAAGCTAGTTTCTCAACAAGAGGATCTTCTCTGAACTTATTGCTTTGCTTAGCCTATGGTCTCTTGAAAATCTTCCTCTTGCATTTGTCTTGCGACAATTTGTTTCTCACTGTCATTGTTGTTGTTTCTTCTTGTGATGTTGATGCCTAAGGTGCTACTATCCATTCTATGACTATGTTGACTAGTTCATTGAGCCTAGAGGAGTCTTAGCAACACCTCCAAGGATCTTCCTCTGGCTAATGACATGCCCCGTGAATCCATGGGTAATACACCTTTGCATAGTGGTTCTTGTATATGTAGTGGGGATCATACGGATCGAAACTGTAGGTGCCAAATCCAAAAGTTGTGAAGTCCATCGCCTCATCATCAACATCCTTCAAGGTACTAATCTCATATAATCCAATTGAGAACGGAAGAGTAGGCCATGGTGCCTTCTTCCTCCTGTGTAGTCCTACGGATAACCTTCCTTCATGACCAACTTATTCACAACAAAACTTGGTAGTACATGCAGAGGCTTCTCTCCACCAAACATCTTGACGAAGGTGCCATCGGGTGAGACATACCAATCTGCAATGTTAAGGAATACCTACATCGCTTCTTGGGACATGCAAGTTGTATCCATTTTGAATATTTTCCTATACAACGAGGTGATGAAGTGGTTAGACAACCTCACCATGAATCCTCGGTAGCTGCACTTAGAGAGAAATTTTCAATAGATGTTCACAACATCCTCTGATGGTGTCCATGTCCAACCCATGCTAGGGAACTGTTGCAGGGCATATATTGCATCAAGCAGGGACGTGTAGAAATTTTGTAGAAATTTTCCTAAAAGTTAGATAGCTTTGATACCATGTAGAACTTTTTCTACAGATCAGCTAGCACTGATACCATGTAGAAATTTCCCACCTGTAGATCAACCTAGTAATGCAATGTACTAAATAAAAACAATTGATCTACTTCTACAAACAATTTAGCGGAAGCTTAATCAAACATGAGCAACATCAATAAGAACACATATAACTCATAAGAGGGAATCAATCACACATAACACAGAATATATAACCCATGGAAAGCCTCAGCCTAAAACCCCACCCTCGGTATTATCATACATAGGATTTATACAAAGCCTTAGCTCTCACACAGCTAGCCAACTCTCAGTACAATCCTCACAAATGAAGGTGGAAACAAATGAGGATTACACAAAGTTTAGCTCTCACAGCTAGCCAACTCTCAGTGTAATCCTCCTGGATGCTCACATGAAATCAATACTTCTTCTAAGCCTCCTCCTCTACCCTCCAAGCCTCCTATTTCCCTGTGTAGTTTTTCCTAGGTGATCCTCCTGTTACCAGGTGTAACACTGATCTGTCACACTGATCTCACACCCTGTAAAACTACACAATCCTTAAGGAACCTTAATCCTTTTGCTTGGATGATCTTCCTTTATAGGAAAAATCCATCCAAATGATAGTACATTTTCCATTCTTTGATCTCAACTGGGTCTCTGTCTGAACTGACATGCATGAGTTATCCATGAGTGACTACTCAATTATCTGAAATAGAATAGTTACATGCGTGCAAGCATTAACTAATTGAACTCTCATTAATTTAACAAAATGTTAATTTAATCTAACTATAATTAACTCAATTAACTGAGCCCACTAATTACAACTCAATATTACAACTCATCCTTATCTTTTTAACTCATGGATAAATTTCTCAATTAATAGATAAATTGTTGCATGTTACCACATAGACTGCAAGTTTGTTTTCCTTAACTAATGAACTCAAGATGAATTAATTAATTAATTTTCAAACTACTGTTAATATCAAATTTGAATTTTACTTCCTATTTCTAGTCCAGGGACTGACTAAAATTTGAATCCATACTGAACTACTAAAAATAGAATGTTATTTTAGCACTTCCATTTTTCATTCCCTGTTGCCAAATCTAGCATTGGTACCCAGACTGTTATTTTTAGCACTTCTATTTCTAGCATTTCTTGTTGCCATTTTCAACAATCCCTCTGAACAAGAAAGGCTTCCTCTCGAACCCAATCTTGTACCTTTGGAATGTGCTACATGCAACACTTCTACCAAGTGTGGTTTCTCCAGCAACTCTCGGAACAAAAAAAAAACTTCGAACTGACCTCTCTGTTCGGCTAGAAACATACTCTGATGTTGAAGCTCTACCTGTTGCTGACATGTACTACATTTTTGACCTCTGTGCTACTACAACATCTCCATGCATCTCACACCATTTCACACCTCTCTATGCCATCCTGCACTGCTGCAACACAGTTGTGCCTCTCGCATTGCTGCAGCCTGCTAGCTCTGCACCGTCTTGGGATTCTTACACTATAGATCTCTTTGCCACTCCATCCGCATCTGTCTCTACCCAATCAGTTACTCCTGATACTCTTCATTGGGGCTCCTATAACAAAGTCGAATCAAAGAGGTTGGGTACCTCAAGGATCCTGCCCCTCCTCCTTGGGACGATCACTCCATATTGCCCCACCTCCTACCTAGAGGTATGGCTACATGTGATCCCTTTGCCCAACTAGCTCAAATTTTTCCCCTACTAGAGGTCTCTCCATGAGTGGATACCTCCACTATGTCTCCTCTTGGCTTCCCCAGTTGTGGCTACTCCACAACCTCCTGAAGTTGCTTCACCAATCGTGGCTCCTCCCCAATCATCTAAGACTTCTTCTGGTGCTGCATCTTGAGAGGTAATTTACTCTCTCTCTCAACCACCAAGTATCTAACATTTGACTTACTCCTCAAGGCTTTTCATGCATCTTGTACCTCAAGTGCATAGAAGATCTTGGCTAGCACACCAATCTATTTCCACTTTCCCGCCATCACGAAATTTTTTCAAAAAAGAGCGAATTTTAAATCAGTGATATCTCCATCATCCGAACCCTGATTCAGATGATTTTTTTTTCTTCTGAATTTTGATCATTTTCCGCAAGGAATCAGAATATGTTATTTGTTTCTGAAAATTTTGTACAAAAATCTTCATATCTGCTCTACAAACTCTCATCCCAAAACTCAAAACTTTGAAATCTCCTCTCAGTCTACTATTCTCTCCTTTGATCACCTTTGCTCTGATACCATGTAGAAATTTCCCACCTGTAGATCAATCTGGTAATGCAATGTACTAAAGTAAAACACTTGATCTACTTCTGCAAACAATTTAGCAGAAGCTTAATCAAACATGAAAAACATCAATAAGAACACATATAACTCATAAGAGGGAATCAATCACACATAACACAAAATATATAACCAAGGGAAAGCCTCAACCTAAAACCCCACCCTATGTATTATCATACATAGGATTTATACAAAGCCTTAGCTCTCACACAACTAGCCAGCTCTCAGTACAATCCTCACAAATGAAGGTGGAAATACATGAGGATTACACAAAGTCGTAGCTCTCACAGCTAGCCAACTCTTAGAGAAATCCTCCTGGATGCTCACATGAAATCAATAGTTCTTCTAAGCCCTCTCCTCTGCCCTCCAAGCCTCCTATTTCCTTGTTCAGTTTTTCCTGGGTGATCCTCCTATTACCAAGTGTAACACTAATCTCTCACACTGATCTCACACCCTGTAAAACTACACAATCCTTAAGGAACCTTAATCCTTTTGCTTGGACGATCTTCCTTTACAGGAAAAATCCATCCAACTAATAGTAAACTATCCCTTCTTTGATCTCAACTGGGTCTTTGTCTAAACTGACATGCATGAGTTATCCATGAGTGAATACTCAGTTATCTGAAATATAGTAGTTACGTGCATGCAAACGTTAACTAACTGAACTCTCATTAATTTAACAAACTGCTAAATTAATCTAACTAGACTTAACTCAGTTAACTAAGACAACTAATTACAACTCAATATTGCAACTCATCCTTATCTCTTTAACTGACTGATAAATTCCTCAATTAATAGATAAACTATTGCATGTCCTCACATAGACTTCTAGTTTGTTTTTCCTTAATTAATTAACTCAAGGTGAATTAATTAATTAATTTTCTGTCAATATCAAATTTGAATTTTACTTCCTGTTTCTAGTCCAGGGACTGAATAAAATAGGAATCCATACTGAAATGCTAAAAATAGAATGCTATTTTTAGCACTTCATTTTTTCATTCCTTGTTGCCAATCCAGCATTGGTACCCAAACTGCTATTTTTAGTAGTGTTATTTTTAGCACTTCTATTTTTAGCATTTCTTGTTGCCATTTTCAACAGTACATGGACATAAATAATATTGCTTTCTCATCTTTAGGTGGACTTTGGACATTAGATACATGCACTTTCAGCTAAAGAGCCAACATGTCCAACCAGTTGAATGGCCTTTCTTCATTTTCCAACTCATCCAACATAACCACCCAACTATATATAATTGTCTACATGCTCTCTTGACCATACAAGCAACATGTAAAGTTGACCAAGAGTTGGTAAGACTTCTTGAGTGACTTCTTCTTGTAGAGTTGGTTGGGTGTCACTCTGAACTTCATTGGATCTTTTAGCCAACATTTCATGATGTCTCTAATGTTCACATTGCTTCTGGGAGTGTAGAACAGTGCATCCATGTAGTTCAAAGGCTGCAGAAAGTGATACATGTGATGGTAGATTTCCATCCTGAAGGTGGCAAGTTGTGTTCCACTGGTACTACTCAGTGTCATTATCTCAGGATCGATATGCGAGATAATCTAGTGAATGATATCTGCACACAAGAAGGAAGGGTGCTTGCATAAAACCTTGTACAAGCCCGACTTATGGATGTTAACATAGACTTATTGATCTTCCTTGAAGCTACCCGCGAATATGTCCTTTATTTATTGCCATATTATCTTCATGTCCTTCTCTATGAACAATTATGTGTTTGCATAGATGGCAAGTTCATTGGCACCAGTGCAACTACATCTCCAGTTCTAATCTCCACAATATCCTTTGATCGAACTCTCATGGAAACCATGTTTCCTGTGCTTCTAAGAAGCTGCTCAAGAACTGATGTACTTGGAGATAGAGCGGACACTCATTGCAAGAAAATTTCAGCTTCAAAACACAAATGACTTCAAGGGTCCATCATGCAACAAATTGGGTAACTACTAGGCAAGATCTTGGAGTTGTGACTGTTATAGGTGAGATATTATCAACTATATCTTCACATTGCACAATTCCAGCTACTAGTGAGAGGTAATGATGACTAGAACTATGAAGAGTGTTGTCCATTCTGGCTTGTTGTGGAGTGGAACTGTGGAATGCATAGTTCAGTCTAGCTTGATGCTAGCTGGGACTGCGCATTATGCAATACTAGAGGAAAAGACTCAGGAACTGTCTTTGGGAATTGTCTAGAGCACAGCTGGAGCTAGTTAGTGGCAACCTCTATGAAATTCCTTGATCCAAGGTAGAGCCTTTAGTTAAAAAAATGCACAATGCATGCTGGGAAGAACTAGATTTCAGCCAAGACAAGCAAGATCTACCCAAGGGTAATTTGAGAATGAATAGATCTGAATGCATGAGAGAAGGATGGTGTAGATATAAGTGAATGGTCATGCACACAATCAAAGCAAGTGCAAAAATCAGTGATACGGATGAATAACAGTCCTTGTGGGAAGAGTCGCTGCAATGACAACCGTTAGTGGAATAACTGGGTTAAGCATGCAATGCTAAGGAAAGGCAATGAAAAACTTAAAACACCACTTCTACTAGTTAAAAAAACTAAAATGCCAACTATTTTTTAATAAAACATGCAAAGCAACAATCGCACAAGCTAAGGAAAGAGAAGCGATAGAAAAGGCAACAAAAGGCTTGAAAAGAAAAAAATACTTGGAAAGGTGGTGCCAATTGTGCTGAAGGTTCCTATATGCCTCGAGTATGCTAGAGCTTCAATATTAAATGTGAAAATGAGGTCTGGTAGTGTCCATTAAATATATTTGATCGATTTAGGGTTCATGATGTGCATGCCAAAAATCTAGGAAAGTGCGATAAGCGACAATAGTTTATAAAATTAACGCAAGTGTAACTCCCGGTGCTAAAAATAGACCCCTATTTTTTAGGGATGGTTTTTTGTTTTTGCTTTCTTATTTTTCAAGAAATGTTGTCATACATGTATGGCAAAATTGAACAGTTCTAAAGGGAACTGGGTAACCTACAAGCACATGCATCGGGCAGTGGCTTTTAGAATGCTTCTACCCAATTCGTGGGCTAGGTGGCTTTGGATGTCTCTCATGCTCTTTGTTTCCCAACTGAAGAGAATTTGTCAACTAGTGTTGGAACTAATACTGAGAGGGGGGGTGAATCAATATTATCAGATCAATAATTTAATTTTAAAAACTAATTTGTATACTCTACATCAACTCAGTGAACTAGCATGTATACGCAACTGTACTTAATGAAACCAATGTATATGCAGATATCTTTTGATTTATCCAAATTATGATGTATTGAACTTTAATCAGTATATCATGAATTCATTAGACAATGTAGTAAAAGCAGAATAAAGCATCACAGATAAGCAACACACATGAACACCAACATATAAGGTGGAAACCCAATGTGGGTGAAACCCATCTGTTGTTGTTGTCTCTATCTTCTTTTAATAATAAGAAAATTCTTTTTACAATTTTTGTACTGGTGCAGTCTTATACGAGTATGCAGGCTTCTACCATGTAGAAGGCTACAACCTTCTCTCATTCTCTAGCTTCTACTGGAAGGGAGTTACAACCCCCTAGTTCTTCTACTAGCCAATATGATTACTAGTACATAGGTGTCGACCTATAGAAGGCTATGACCTTCTTTCTTCCTTCAGGGATTGTTTTTCATAAATTTTTAAAACTGGATCCATCAACAACATCATTCAATCATCAAATAGATCTGCATCAACCAATATCCTTTTGATCCAAGCACACCCGAATCAATTAATCACTTTGACAACCCATCAATATGATCAGTTAGAATGCTATCACCAGAATACATTAACCAGAACCCAAGCCAGAACCCAGAACACTGCAACAAAAAACTGAAGAAACTAAAACATATTTTATAGGGTGTACCCTACTTCCATTTGTTGAACCTACATGTATACGTGCTTTCCTCAAAGCCAACCAGTGTATATATCTACAAATATAAATTCAAAATTCTGCAACTATTCCATACTTTAGTTGTACCCAGATCATATCATTTAGAGAATAATATATGCGTCAGAATTCATATCTAGAATATACATGAGAAAAACACCTAATGATAATTCATTTTACACCTTAATATCGAGATCTATCGTTAGATCTGATCCCTCATCATCAGCTAAGGTTCATCCTTGGTTTAGATCCAACAATGCACCATAACCTAATAACTTGCATACTAGATCTCAAACTTCATCATATATTCGATACTTGCACACCTTGGCCTAATGATCTTCTCCTCCTTTTATAGTTTTAGGTCTTTCTCAATACTTTGGACCAAAACTACTTAGGACCACTACTGTGGACCTAATACCTGGGGTCAATACCTTGAATCAGATACCTTGGACCAATACCATGGACCAAATACTTTAGACCAAAAATTTAGTTTTCCAAGTTATACGCACTTTTCCTTCCATGAAAGTGCGTGTGTACATATACATGACTTATATACAGTGAACCTGAATGTATACACAGCTTGGCCAATGGTGAACTTGTGTATGCCTACCTTTTCTCATTTTGTGTAGTTTGATCTGCAATTCTTTGTTGTTGTCATGGTGTACTGTGATATTTCATATGAGTGAGTTGCCTTCTAAACTAATTCCTTGAAGCTTCCCTGCATTTCATCACATCTCTAAACACAACTGTCATGCATGTTGTCACATCTGATATCTCTTTTGTAGATTCATCTAGTTACCATATAAGAGTGAGTTGTTCTGCTACAAGTGGGTGGCCATCAAGTACAACACATACATCATAATGCGAACAATCCCCCCCTTTGGACTTCATGGCAACAACAACAAAACCAATTCACTCTCCCCCTTTGAAATCAAGGGCAAAGGGTCATGCTACCCTTGAGTGCATGCTGAATTCTCTGATATGCTGAAGTGTTTTGATTGAGCTCCCATGATTGATTTCATTCTCCCCCTAAGCATAAGAAAAGTCTGCAAAAATATGTTCTAAAAGAAGAACGTGACTCTATACATACATCACAAATGATATTCCTATCACCAATGACTCATACATACATCCATCTCCCCACCAAGTGGAGATATACGAAGTGTGACTCACCCACCCAACCAAGTGGGGATATATCAATTGTTTATACATGTCAAAAACAAGAAATATTACATCAATCGTAGTGGGTTTACAAATTAGGTCTTTTCATGACATTTACAAATAGAGACCAAATATTTTAAACAAGACCATGATAGTTATCAGAAACTATCATATGATCTCCACCATCAGCAACATTATCTAGACCAACAACCTATATATGTCCATTATTAGTTCTCAAAATATCATCAACCTTGTTCTCCCCATGAACCTGTTCAACCTATTCACTGTTAGATCTGATCATTGCATATGTCAGTAAGGGACATCAAAGAATCATCATCAAACATATATACATCAAGTGATCAACAACTTTATGAGGATCAATATAACAACAGATTAAAACCATCATCAAAAAAAGTAGATAATCGACAAAACCATAGCAGACCCCTTTTTCCTGAGTCTAGCCCATTGTTTTTCTTCAAACCAACATATATGTGACTGTGCCCATAGAAGCTCACATATATACATGAAAACGCCTCATGAAACTTGCGTATAACCACCTTTCTCTGAAAAATAGGGTTTCACAGTAGGATGATGCAGAAACTACTAGCAGATTTTGTCTGAGATATTCAAATGCCTCTCTGGGCAGTGGTTTAGTGAATATATCAACAACTTGTTCGTTGGAGGGAACATACTCCAATTTGACCTTTTGTTCAAGCACTTATTCATGTAGGAAATGATATTTGATGGGTATGTGCTTGGTCTTGGAGTGCATGACTAGATTCTTTGAAATATTAATGGCACTTGTATTATCATATAGAATGGAGATGGGTGCAGTACATGTGATCTGAATATCTTGCAAGGTTTGCGTCATCCAAAGTAGTTGTGTGTAGCAAGATGCAATAGCCATGTATTCTGCTTCATCTATAGATAATGCAATTGAATTTTATTTCTTGCTGAACCAAGACACTAACCTGGAACCCATATAGAATGGACCACCACTAGTGCCTTTTCTATCATCAACACTTCCTGCCGAATCTGCATCTGTATATGCATGAAGTGTAAGATCTGTATCTCTAAGATACCATAAACCAAATTTCTGTGTTCCTTGAAGATATCTGAAAATCCTTTTGACTACTTGAAGGTGTGATTCCTTTGGATTTGCTTGGAATCTTCCAACTATTCCCACTGAATGCATGATGTCCGGTCCGATACTTGTTAGATAAAGAAGACTACCAATCATGGATCTGTAAATTGATTGATGTACTATTGCTAATTCGTCATTTGAGCTAAGACTGCATCTTGTTACCATTGGGGTACATACTGGTTTAGAATCTTCCATGCCATACTATTTTAGGATATGTTAGAGATAGTTGGATTGTGAGAGAAAAATACCATCTTTATTTTGTTGAACTTGTAGACCAAGAAAATAGGTAAGCTCACCAAGCAAGGACATCTCAAATTCTTGCTGCACTACTAAAGAAAAATTCTGACTCATGGATTCTTCATTTCTACCAAAAATGATATCATCAACATAAGAAACAATTATTAACAATTTACTAGTGTCAATCTTTCTATATAGATTGCTATCTGTTGACCCCTTTGAAAAACCTTGTTGGTGGAGATATTTGTCAAGAGGATAATACCAAGCTGTTATGCTCTTAACCTAGAAGATGATACAAGAATACCAAATTTGCACAAAAATATACCCAAAACATAGAACAATGAGAAATAACAGTAAGTATTTTATCATTCAGAAAGCAATGTTCACTTGCCTCTTCGAGGGGGCAACCTCCAATAGAGCAGAGCTTGATTGCAAAATAAGACGCGATGCTCCTCGCAGGGAGTATCTATCATTTATATATGACTCATACATTCAAAACCATGGAGAAATAACATGTTATGGTGGGACCCTAACATGCCCTCCCCCATAAGAATAGCCTTGTCCTCAAGGATGAAGCTGCAGAAATTGCTGAAGAATAGTGGTTGGTTCCGAGGTTGCATCTTTCGGAGAGGTGTCTTTCCACTTGATGAGGACTTCCTTGATCATGCGGCCACATGGGCGTTGTTCTCATGTGTCCAAGACCTATTCAAGTTGGAGCTAGATTGACCCTTCTTCATCCAGTTTAGGTAGACTGGTTTTAATTCTACAATTGTACCCAATCACTTTCTTGAGGCATGAGACATGGAAAAATGGATGGATTTTTGCAGTGGGTGGCAAAGCTAGCTTGTAGGCAACTTCTCCAATGTGCTAAAGTACTTGATACGGTACGTAGAACTTTGGAGATAGTTTCTGACAACCCTTGTCTTTGAGTGATGTTTCCTTATATGGTTGCAGCCTCAAAAATACCTAATCCCCTTCTTGAAATTGGTGTTCTGAGCGATGCTGATCTACCTGTTGCTTCATGTAGTTTTGAGCTTGGTGAAGCTTCTCTGTAAGATCGGCGAGCATGGTTGTGTGGTTCTGTAGGAGTTGATCCACTTATTGTACCTTTGAGCACCCCTTGATATAAGAAATAGGGGAAGGAGGGAGTTGACCATAAACTGCTTCATAGGGAGTCACTTTGGTGGTGGCATGATAGTTGGTGTTATACCACCATTCAGCTAGAGGTAATCACTATACCCATAGATGTTGCTTTTCTAAAGTGAAACACCTAAGGTAGGTTTCTAGACATTTGTTGAATGCTTCAGTTTGACCATCCATTTGTGGATGATAGGAAGTACTAAGTTTTAGTTGGGTACCTCGTAGCCTATAGAGTTCCTGCTAAAAATTACTAGTGAAGATCGGGTCACGATCAGACACAATGGAAGTGGGTATGCCATGTAATTTGAAGATTTGATCCATGAAAGATTGAGCAACAAAATTCAATGTAAAAGGGTGGGGTAGGGCGCACAAATGAGCATACTTAGAAAGTTTGTCCACAACCACCATGATGACTGACTTGTTTCTTGACTTTGGAAGACCTGTAATGGAATCCATAAAAACCTCCATCCATATTGATTTCGGAATGGGAAATGGTTGTAATGTGTCTGATGCTTTGAATGTCTCCCCTTTGTGGCACTGACGGACGTTGCATTCTGCTACAAAAGTAAGAATGTCCTTTTTCATGCCTATCCAAAAAAATGATCTTCTAGTGTGAGCATATGTCTTGTCAAAGCCTGAATGTCCTGTAATGGGGGATGAGTGAAACTTCGCCAAAATGTGGCTTTTGAGGGTGGATGTTGGTGATATTACAATTATGTCCTTGTAGTGAAGAATCTCATCCTGCCATGAGTAGCCCTTGGTGGAATTTGGATCCACCTCCAATTGAGTAATGAGTTGGGAGAGACAGGGATGTGAAAACCATTCCCTGCAAGCCTCTTCAATCCATTCTGGAATGGGAAGGGAAATTGCGAGCAGGGTAATTTCCTCCTCAAACTCATGAGATAATGCATTTGCTACAATATTTTCAGGCCCTTTCTTGGAAATGATCTCATAATCATATCCCAGCATTTTGGGAAGCCATTTATTTTGTTGTGGTGAGGATAGGCGTTGCTCCAAAATATATTTAAGACTTTGATGGTCTGTGTTGATGAGTAGGTAGTTCATAAGGCTCTAGAAAGTAGACGGGGCATTATAAAGACCGAATGGCATGACCTGGAACTCATAATGGCCTTCATGAGTTCTGAGAGTAGTCTTTGCAATCTCGACATCTTTCATGCAAATTTGGTGGTAGCCTGAGCGAAGATCAAGCTTAGTGAAGAATTGAGCCCCATTTAGTTCATCCAACAAATCATCAACAACTGGGATGGGAAATTTATCTTTGGCTGTCAACTTATTGAGGGCTCTGAATGCTGGAAACATGTGCCACTCCCCATCTTTCTTGAGCACCATGACCACCGGTGATGAATAAGGACTAATGCTGGGACGAATAACGCCTGCTTCCAAAAGTTCTTCGATTATTTTTTCTATTTCATTCTTTTGGGCGAACAATTATCTATATGGACGCACATTTGGTGGTTGGGACCCTTGGACCAAAGTGACGCTATGATCTGTTCCCCTCTCGAGGGTGAATCTCATGAGGCTTGTTAAAGACTGGAAGATGGTTATTTAAAATCTGTTGCATCTCAGGATGAATCGAAAGAGAATTGGGTTCGAAGACATGGATGGCATTAAATTTAGCTATAACTCCATGATGGCCCTTTTTTAACAATTTTTCCATCTGATGTGAGCTAATGATAGAGGAAGCTCCCACCTGGAGTCTGTGGAGGGTATGTGTGTGGTTGTTCTGCTTAAAGCTCATATATAACTCATAGAAATCCATTGTGATTGGGCCAAGTGTACGAAGCCCTTCAACACCCAGGAAAATGTCGCACCCTCCCATGTGTATGGCAAACATGTGGGCCTTTAAGTGATAATCCCCCATTTGAAGTTTGAAATTTTCACAGCGGCCTTCACATTTTATTGTTCCCCCATCAGCAATTTGGACTTGGAAGTTAGAAATTGCTTGTACAAAACTATGCACTGCTTCCACGACTTTTTGATGGATAAACTTATGTGTACTTCCACTATCAATCAAGACTACTACTCGGCAATGCTTAATAAAACCTTTTATTTTGAGAGTTTGAGGCGAAGAAATCCCTGCCAAGGCATGCAACAAAATAACTGGTTCGTCAAGTACATTGTCCTTCTAGTTTTCCTCTTCTTCCTCTGATTCCTCAAGTGGTGGGGCTTCCTCGGATGAGTTGTGATCAGTAGCATCAATTTGAAAAATTTGGGCTCCTTGCATTTATGCTCAGGGGAGTATTTTTCATCACAGTAGTAACACAATCCCTACTTTCTTCTTTCTGCCATTTCTGCAGGTGACACCTTTTGAACCTTAAGTGTTTGGGTAGTGCTATGAGCCTGTGGGGGGCGACCCTTGGTGGTGAAATTTGGCCGATTGGACTGGGTTGCTAATGCATGTTCTACTTCACGAGCTATCTTGCAAGCCTCCAGCCATGAGGGAGGGTGGTGCAGTCACATGTGAGCTTGTATGGCCTCTTTAAGACCACTTCTAAAACATTCCGTATAGAGCTCATCTTGTAGACCCAAAGTGCGGAAATCTAAGGCTTCAAAGGCTGTAATATATTCATCCACTATTCTAGTCTGTCGGAGCTTAGTGAGACGACCCAAAAAAGTAGAGTCATTGTCAAAGCAATCCATAAGAGCTTTTTTTAATGTGTCCCAAGTCAAGGGCCTTCCATGGCAACATTGATGCCATTGCCATCTTTCATTGTCCAAGTACATGCTCCCCACACTAAGCTGAGTGGCATTATTTAAGATGTAATTTAGATTGAAATATTGCTCCATTTCTGCTATCCATGTTGCTGGGTGAGAGCCATAAAATTTATGCATGTCCAGTTTTTTATCCAGACTTAAACGGGAATGCAACAAATTACAGAGATAACCATATACACAAAGATGCAGTGGAAATAATACTTCATTTCATTAATGGAAAATACTAAAATATGCTTACAACTAGAAATGGAAATAAACCAGCTAAGGCGATGGCAGCTTATCTCTGAGAAGAGATGTGTGGCTACATGCCTCTGAATTCTGTTAAAATGAGGCTCGAAGGCCAATTTATTGTTGAGAAACAATGGAAAACCCTTCACATTCCAAAACTTGACCCTAGAAGATCAAACGCCAAATTGTGGGCCCCGTTTTTTGGGTTAGTTGGTACATCAACTTCCCGGGGTCGCAAATTGGTCGTATTATCTCTGTTTGATGCGCATGATAGCCTGTTGGAAAGATCTCTTCGAGGAATATGATGGAAAAGACAATTTTTAGGCAGAAAAATCATTGGCGGTGGATTTTCCAAAAAACGTTGTTTAGGGCCCCAAAACGACTCCGGAAGTTTAGGACCCAAAAAACTGCTAAAAATAGTAAACTATGCTATAATTAAGGAAACTGAAAAGACTGAAAGAAGCACTGGAGGGGATCCAAGTGGAATTAGCGGGTGGCAACCAATATCCACCCGGATCATTCCTCCCAAGTTACGAAGCAATGGTTCCCATTGCGTTGAGTTCCTCCATGAGATGAGGGAACTTCTGTTGCACTTGGTCCCTGGTGGGCCACTTGCCCTAGTGAAGGAGTTGTCCTGCTTTGACAACTCGATACAGTTGGATATTCTGCTGGCAAGTGTGCTTGATCTGTGTGTCCATGATCCGATCAGTTGCAATTTGTTCCATGCAAGCTGGATTTAACTCTATGGGTGTGAGTTGTTCTGCAATGCCGGACATGTCTAGTAATGGCGGAAAGTATGGCCGAAGGTGGTCGACATTGAACACTGGGTGCAGGCCAAGGAATGGGGGAATGCTGAGCTCAAATGCATTGTCTCACACAGCCTTGGTAATGGTGTAAGGGCCATATCAGAGTGGTCTAAGTTTCCGATAGGCTTCGGTAAGGCGTTCCTTTTGCAAATGCAACCAGACTTTGTCACACACCTGAAACTTGTGTGGCACCCAATGTTGATCATGTCGGTGCTTGTACTTAGCATTAGATTTCTCCAGAATGTCATGTTACTACTAGAGAATATGTTGGATGTGCTCAATGAATTTGTTTGCCTTATCTGTTTTGGACAAGACATGAGCAGAATCTACATGAGTAGCTGTAAATGGCATGGCCACATTGATGGGACATAGTGGTTGGAATCCCAAGACTACCTGAAAAGGGTTGTGGCCAGTCGAGCTGTGGAGAGCCCATTTGTAGCTGTGCTGAACATAAGGAAGGCTCTCGTCCCATGTGCGTGGATGCTTTGAGTTGTACATGCGTAGAATGTGTACGATCATCTTGTTGACAACCTCTGTCTGGCCATCAGTTTGAGGATGGAAGGCTGTGGACTTAGTGAGT
>APFE031760064.1:56208-81810 GCA_000404065.3 Pinus taeda
CTGACCCTCGAATATGGGGATTTCAAAATTAACTTGTACCTTAAAGGGCGTGGCATTTCCAGAGTAGCTATTGGAAGCCGATGCATCAATTTTGGGTAGCTGCCGAAGGATTTGGGCAAAGCTGTCCATCATCGGGTTCCGTTATCGCTCGAGGGCTTCTTCGAGCAATATTTTGATAGGATCTCCTACTCCCTCGTCTTTCTTATTATCCGCCATGGGAGGCCGTCGGGATTTGCGAGGCTGGTCTTTAAAAGGTTCGGACCTAACTCCTTATATCCTGACCTCGTTGGGGACATGCAAAGAAAAACAGAGAAAAAGCAGACCGCTCTGATACCACTGGTCCAGACATAACCATGAATGCAATAAATTATAGAGATAACCATATACACAAAGATGCAATGGAAATAATACTTCATTTCATTAATAGAAAATACTGAAATATGCTTACAACTAGAAATGGAAATAAACTAGCTAAGGTGATGGCAACTTATCTCTGAGAAGAGATGTGTGGCTACATGCCTTTGAATTCTATTACAATGAGGCTTGAAGGCCTATTTATTGTTGAGAAAAAATGGAAAACCCTTCACCTTCCAAAACCTTACCCTAGAAGATGAAACGCCAAATTGTGGGCCCCGTTGTTTTGGGTAAGTTGGTACATCAACTTCTTGGGGTCGCGAATTGGTCGTATTATCTCCGTTTGATGCGCATTATAGCCCATTGGAAAGATCTCTCCGAGGAATACGATGGAAAAGATGATTTTTAGACAAAAAAATCACTAGCGGTATATTTCCCAAAAAAGGTCGTTTAGGGCCTCAAAACATCTCCGTAAGTTTAGGACCCGAAAAACTGCTAAAAATAGTAAACTATGCTATAATTAAGGAAACTGAAAAAACTGAAAGAAGCACTAGAGGGGATCTAAGTGGAATTAGCGGGTGGCCACCAATATCCACCCGGATCAGCTTGGGTGGTCATGGAAGGGATGGTGGATGGGTGCCCCAAAGGTGAATAGAGTGGCTACACTCACCCTCACTGTGTTCATTGCCAATATATGCCTCCTCGCGGGCTTCTTCCCTACCCGTTGAGAGTACTGTAGTTATTTTCACCAGCTGGTCTTGGATGTCTTTCAAATATGCTTCAAGTTTGTCAATCTTCTCATTCACCATAGCTTGATCTCTAGTTCCTACCATGCACCGATCCTATGTACTGGAAATTTTGGGACCGCCATAATTTTTTGGCTCTAACAATTGAATGGTACCACCTTGCTCAGCTCGTCATCTTGATTCTGATGGGATAAGTCGCCAATAAGCACCCTGGGGGGTCTCAGACTCCTAACATAGGAATACTGATATAGTCGAATCCCCGAAATGTCAATGCTACCAAAAGTCCTGCGAAAATCACGCCCCAATATAGGAACCCACACAACTACTCAGATCTAGATGGCAGATCTGGTGGATCTGAGAGATCTGAATGGTTGGTCGGATAGATCTGAACAACAAAATAGATTTCTGTTGCAGATCTGATGGATGTAATAGATCTGAATGGTTGTTCTGATAAATCTGAATTTCGGGACTGATTGTTGCTACTATTCCAAAACCCCACTTGCAGGATCTCATCTGGTAGAGATTATGTGTGATCCAGAGATAGAAAGGGGAACTATGATCTTGAGGAGTGTCAGGTGCTACAGATCGCAATATACATAAGGATCTAACAATAGTGCTCGACCCAATTTTTCAAGGCACTAACCATGGAGGATCAATTGTACCCTTAGTTGTACAACCCAACTACCCTATCATACGGGCAAATAATCTCTCTGAGTGCTGTTCTCGGTGTACTGTAGCAGCAATACATCCAACGGTTTATCTATGGTGAGGTTTTAAGGGAGCTAGGGGGCTTTCGATATACCCAGAGGGTACTTGGAAGACAGTCCGTGCGTGGTTCTGTCTAATGTGCTACAACTCGAAGGGGTACCCATAGGGGTTACAAGGGAGTCCAACAAGCGTGACCACCTCTTGTATTTCCTACATGCATGCCTCCCTAAATCTGAAGGTTTATGTGCTCAAGGAGAGATCCCATGGTTTAAAGACGCCGGAACATGTCTCTAGCCAAAAAAATATTTTGCTAAAAAATGGAGATCCCACTGGCCCTAGAAAGCACTATGATACCACTTGCTATGCTCTTAACCTGCAAGATGATACAAGAATACCAAATATGTGTAGAAATATACCCAAAACATAGAACAATGAGAAATAACAACAAGTATTTTAATATTCAGAAAGCAATGTTCACTTGCCTCTTCAAGGGGGCAACCTCCAATGGAGTAGAGCTCTATTATAAAATAAGACACAATGCTCCTTGAGGGAGTATCTACCCTTTATATATGACTCATACATGCAATACCATGGAGCAATACCATGGTTCTTATTAATACCATCTATCTAATACCATGGTCCATTTGCAACTAACTGTGGTCCCATCATTAAATGTTGGTTAACCACTTACAATTATTAATATGGGCTTTATTGACTCTTTTACTTAACTATAACTATGACTTAATCCTACTACATAAATAAGGGGGTTAGGGTGGGACCCTAACAGAAGCCCTTGGAGCCTGTTTTAGACCATAGAGAACCTTTCTAAGTTTGCATACAAGTTTTGCATCATTTCCAAGAATGAATCCTTCTCGATGTTCGATATAGACTTCTTCTTCTAAGTCTCCTTAAGAAAGGCAAATTTTACATCCATTTGGTATACTTTGAATTTTTGAAAACTAGAAAGAGCAAGAAACATTCTTATGGCTTTAAGTCTAGCAATAGGTGTAAAAGTTACTTCAAAATCTATACCTTCTTGTTGAGCATATCCTTTGCAAATGAGTCTGGCCTTGTTTATGATAACTTCTCCATTTTCGTTTGGCTTGTTTTTGAATATCGATTTGGTTCCTATGATATTCTTATCATGAGGTCTAGGAAATAATTCCCAAGTATTATTCTTTTCAATTTGCCGAAGTTCTTCATTCATGGTCTTGACCCAACATTCATCTCTACATGCTTCATTTACATTTTGAGGCTTAGTAGAAGATAGTAATGCTAGATAGCTTGAGGCTTTGACAATGGTTCTTCTTGTCTACACACCTGCCCCCTTTTCCCCTAAAATTTGAGTTTTTGGATGATTTTTCTGAACATACCTGGATAGAGTCTTTTCTTCTATCGCTATTTCTTCTTCTGGTGATTCACGGGTTTCTTCTTCAGAATCAATGTGATTTGATGTGGGAAAATGATCCTCATATTCTTCATTCTCATAATCTTCAGTTTTTATCTATTTTGTATTTTTGCATGCTTCATCAACCACAACATCAATACCTTCAATAATTTTCCCAAGTCTTTTATTATAACATTTTTATCATTTACTTCGGGAAGAGTAGCCAAGAATAATACCTTCATCTGCTATGGGGTTCAAAATTACCAAGTTTTTCATCAGTCCTTTTGATGTAACATTCGCTTCCAAAAACTCTGAAGTATTTTACAGTAGGAATCTTACCATACCAAAGTTCATGTGGAGTTTGAGTGCTGTTTACCTGAACATTTGCTTGGTTGAGTATAGTGATGGAGGTGAATGTCGCTTCACACTAGAAGGTTGCAGGAGTTCCAGATTCATCTAGCATAGAATAAGCCATTTGTTGAACAATTCTATTCATCCTTTCTACCACTCCATTTTTCTGAGGAATTATTGCGGTGGAGAACTACCTTTTTATTCCATGTTGTTCACGAAAGTCAAAGAATTCATTCGAGGTAAATTCCCCTCGTCAATCAGATCTAAGGCATTTGATTTTGCAATCTGATTCATTTTCAACGAAACCTTTAAAGGCTTTGAAATTTTCAAATGCTTCATATTTATGCTTTAGAGGACCTATCCAACACATTTTGGAAAAATCATCAATGAACAATATAAAGTATTCTTCTCCATGAGGTGACTTTTTCCTTGATTTTGACATAAATCAGTATGAACAAGTTCACAAGGCTCACTATCTGACCCTTCCTTTTTGATGAAGTGAGATCTGGTTTGCTTACTGAAATGACATGATTTGCATATAGTACTTTTAGGAACATTGATATCTGGAAGATCACAAATAGCCTATAATCTGCATGCTTTTCTTATTTGAGAAAAGGTTAGCTATCCCAATATTTTGTGCCATAGCCAGTTTTCATTCATTTTTTCTTAGATAGCATTATTGTTGTCCTTCCTAGAGTATGTATAGGTTGTTTGGAGTTCTTGTACCTTTGATCATAATTTCTCTTGTATCAAGCTCACGAACAACACATCCATTTGATCGAAACACTACTTCATTTCCTTGATCACATATTTGACTCACACTCAACAGGTTATGCTTTTATCCATCAACATACATAACATTCCTAACTTTAACTTTTTCTTTCAAGAAAACAGAGCCTTTAGCTTTTATGACAGCAAGAGTGTCATTTCCAAATGAGACACTCTTTTCCTTTTCTAAGGCATTATATGAGTGTAGTTTCTCTTTGTCACCTGTCATGTGTTTTGAGCATCCACTGTCAATGTACGACTGATTTTCTTGTCCTTCTGCATATAGGGCTATACCACATCTTTCTATTTGCATTTCTTTCTTTCTCCATATTTTGGGAATTAATGGAGTTTTCTCCTTTTGAGATATTTGTCGAAATTTACTCCTACATTCAGATTCTTCATGGCCAAAGTTGTAACAAATTGAATATTCTATTTAATTTTCGAGAAGAGAAAAGTTATTATAGGAAATTTTCTTGATCCCTGTCACATTCCTTTGATTTTTTGCTTCTCTAGTCATGATGGTTTTGTAAGAAACACATTGAGTAGCTTTGTGTCCAAAATTATGACATGAGAAACATTGACCATTAAAGAAGTTCCTGCGATTATCGAATCTACTGACTTGGTGATTGTAGTTTCTATTGATATTTATATTTGAAGCAAATTGAGTACAATTCACCTGAGGTTGATTGTGGCTTCTATTCATCCTTGAAGTAAATTGAGCCCGATTTACCTGGTGATTTGCTTTATGCCTTTGCTGATGATTTTCAAACTGTTCACTGCTCTTTGCTACATCAAGGTAGCTTTTAGTGGAGGTTGATGGCTTCTGCGATTGAGATGCTTCTTCAGTATATCCAAGACCTATCTTTATCAGAGGAGAATGCTACACTTTGATAATTTCATTTAATATTTTTGATCGTTTAGACAATTTAAGATTGAGAGCTTTTGTTTTCTCAAGATCCTTTCTTAGACTCACAATTTCACATTCTAGTTTTTCATTGTGTTTTTCTCTTTCAGCAAGTTGGTATGTCAAGGTATCTATAATCATATTCTTTTCTTATAAACATATTTTGAGTTTAGAGATTTCTTCATAAAGGTCATCTTCATCTAAAGCATCTAAAAGGTCATCATCTTTATAAGCCATCAAAAGTCTATAGTCATTACTATTTTCATATTCATCACTATTTGATAAACCATCGCTATCTTCATGGGTATAGTAGCTCTTTTTACTTACACTTGGTTTTCTATTTCATTTTGCATATTCCTTCCCTTTATCATATTTATCTTTATGAGGACATTTGGCAGCATAATGACTAACCCTACCACAAGCCAAACATTTGAAAGGTAGTTTACCTCTGAATCTTTCGGAACCTCATTGAAGCTTCTTGACAAAGTTTACTTCCTCTTCTTCTTCTGAAATATAACCTGATTCATTGAGTAATTTTTTTCCTTTTGCTAAAGCTTTAAATGTGGCTCCTCTCATATCTGATGGACCTCCTCTTCTCATCTCAAAGGCAGTTAAGGTTCCATGAAGTTGTGTGATACTAATAGTCCATAGATCCTGCTTTTCTTCTATCGCAGATACTTTTGATTCAAATTTAGCAGATAAGGATCTTAAATCTTTTTCAACTAAGGTAACTTCCTTTATCTCTTCACCTAGATTCTTCATGCAATTAACAACCTCATCTATACAAAAGAAGTAATTAGCTATACTTTCATCATTGTGCATCTTGAGAGTTTCATATTGAATTATGAGAGTTTGCACTTTAGCATCTTTTACCTGAGAGTCTCCTTCGTATCTTAGAATGATTTTGTCCCATATTTCTTTGGCTGATTTGAGCTACATAACTTTGACAAAATCTAATTGTGACAGACTTCCCAATAATGTATTGACAACCTTGACATTGGTGTCATATTTCTTTTAACCTACTGTATCTGTAGGAATTGCTAATGGAAATGTATATCCGTCTTCCACAATCTCCAAGACATCTTTCCTAAGAGATTGAAGATAGGTTGTGGTTCTTACCTTCCAATAAACAAAGTTTCTTACATCAAAGATTGGCGGTCTGATGGATCCCCCGCTTTCTTGATTACTCATGATGATGGATCTTCCTTCAAGCGATCAAGCGTCTTTTGAAGGAACTGCTCTGATACCAATTGTTGGAACCAATACTAAGAGGGGGGTGAATCAGTATTATCAGATCAATAATTTAGTTTTCAAAACTAATTTTTATACACTACTTCAGCTCAGTGAGCTAGCGTGTATACACAACTGTACTTAATGAAACTAGCGTATATGCAAATATCTTTTGATTTATCCAAATTATCATGTATTGAAATTTAATCAGTATATCAGGAATTCATTAGACAGTGTAGTAAAAGTAGAATAAAGCATCACACATAAGTAACACACTTGAACACCAAGATATAAGGTGGAAACCCAATGTGGGTGAAAACCACCTATTTCTATCGTCTCTATCTTCTTTTAATAATAAGAAAATTCTATTTACAATTTTTGTACTGGTTTAGTCTTATACCAGTACATAGACTTCTACTTGTAGAACCTTCTCTTGTTCTCCAGCTTCTAATGGAAGGGAGCTACAACCCCCTAGCTCTTGTACTAGCTGATATGATTACTAC
Source organism: Pinus taeda (assembly GCA_000404065.3). Taxonomy (NCBI): domain Eukaryota; kingdom Viridiplantae; phylum Streptophyta; class Pinopsida; order Pinales; family Pinaceae; genus Pinus; species Pinus taeda. The sequence continues at coordinate 63,160 of APFE031760064.1, forward strand.
TACGTAGGTGCTGACCTACAAAAGGCTACGACCTTCTTTCTTCCTTCAGGGACCTCATTTCATAAATTTTAAGACTCGATCCATCAACAACATCATTCAATCATCAAATATATATGCATCAACCAATCTCCTTTTGAACCAACCACACTCGAATCAATTAGTCACTTTGAAAACCCATCAATCTGATCAATCAAAATGTTATCACCAAAATATAGTAACCAAAACCCAAGTGAGAACCCATAACACTGCAACAGCAAAGGGAAGCGACTAAAACATATTTTATAAGGTATACGCTACTTCAGTGTGTCAAACCTATGTGCATACGTTCTTTCCTCAAAGCACCTAGAGTATATATCTACAAATATAAATTCAGAATTCTGCAGCTCTTCTAGAATTTAGCTATACCCAGATCATATCATTTACATAATAAAATATGCGTCAGAATTCAGATCTAGAATATACATGAGAAAAACTCCTAACGATAATTCATTTTACGCCTTAAGATCCTGATCTATCATTAGATCTAATCCCTCATCATCAGCTAAGGTTCATCCTTGGTTCAAATCTATCAATGCACCATAACCCAATAACTTGCATACTAGATCTCACACTTCATCAGATATTTGATACTTGCACACCTTCGCCTAACAATCTTCTCTCCCTTATATAGTTTTAGGCCTTTCTCAATACCATGGACCAAAACCACTTAGGATCAATACCTTGGATCCAATACTTGGGGTCATCTCCCGGACCAGATACTTTGGACCAAAACCATGGATGAAAATACCATGGACCAAGTACTTCAGACTAAAAATTTAGTTTTCCAAGGTATACGTGCTTTTGCTTCCGTGAAAGTGCGTGTGTACATATACGTGACTTGTATACAGTGAACCTGCGTGTATACACAGTTTGGTCAATGGTGAACCTATGTAGACCTCTCTTTCTTCATTCTGTGTAGTTTGATTTGCAATTCTTTGTTGTTGTCATGTTGTACTGTGATCTTTCATCTGAGTGACTTGCCTTTCGAACTGATTCATTGAAGTTTCCATGCATTTCATCACATCTGTAAACACTACTGTCAAGCATTCTGTCACATCTGATATCTCTTCTATAGATTCATCTAGTTACCATATACAAGTCAATTGTTCTGCTACAAGTGGGTTGCCATCAAGTACAACTCATACATCATAATGCCAACACCTAGGCCTATGCAGTTATGGAGCCGAAGCTCACTGTTGGGTTGATCTATGCAATTCTCGAGAGCAAGGCTCACTACTGGGTCGCACTGCATAATTCCTAAGAGCAAGGTCGGTTGCCCTCTAGGGCTGTGTACTTTTCTAAGGTAGTGTAAGAACTGTATGCAACCAAGTGACAAGGGTAATATTGTGATTAGGAAGAAAAGAAAGTAAGTAAACACAAGTTGTAAAGTGAAAAATAATGTCAAATGAAAACGCAAGTACCTGAGAAGTGTAAGAGAAGCTGATAAGATTTCAGGAGGGAGGCTCCAAAATGAAGAAACAAATTTTTTTTGGAGGGTGGTTGTAGCCACTACCACATAAGGAGAAATGTTTTAAAAATCCTTAGAGAAGAAAAGGTAACACCCCCACCATCAATGTTGTTGGTCAATTATCTTATTCAACGCTAGGGAGAGTAATTTTTCCAAAATACTTAGACCCTGGAAGTACAGTAGTGGATGTGCACATTTATGGCATTAGTGTCACTCATACCCTAGTTGATATTGGGGCTGCCATTAATGTGATTACTAAAGAAACCATGCTAAAGATAAACCTCCAAGGATTTTTGAAAAATACCATTACAACATTGCAACTTGTAGATAGATCTATAGGATCTCCTGAGGGAGTTGTTGAGGATGTGATGGTCTCCATTGAGTCTTGGGAGTATCTTATTGAATTCTTAGTTCTCCAGCACAAACCAAGTTCAATGGATATCCTCTTGTCTTGGGAGGGCCATGGTTAGCCACTGTTGATGCTTACATCAGTTGCAAGGCTGGTAACATGACTATTAAGAATGGAAATTTGTCTAAATAATTGGTACCGTATCCTCCCGCTCAGCCATGCATTGAACATGAATCACCCTTAGGGCCTTATGGCTAGAAGAGGAGGAAAAAGATAAAGTATATCATACAACACCCTACCCAAGATGTTGTTATAAGAGGCGGGAAACTAGTGAAGATGACCTCATTAATGATATCCTCAGAACGAAACCCCCACTACCATTCCTCTTATGAGCTAGTAAAATAATATGAGAGTAGTCATTGAATTGAGTCATTCTTAGTTGACCCAAGTCTTGAAGATGACAAATTTGTATAATTTGGTCCATACATAACCTTAAATATTAACCTCTCTCTCTTGACCAAATAAGAAGAGATGTTGTGCAAGATGTTGAGGGAACACTTAGATGTTTTTGCTTGGGACTATATATAAATGAAATGGGTGTATCCCTTAGTTTGTACTCATCACATCTACATAAAAGAGAGATTCAAACATGTGTGCCAACCTTAGAAGAGAATGAAGCAATCCCTTAAGGACATATTGAAGGAAGAACTACAAAAGTTGTTGGATGTAGGGTTCATATACCCCATCTCATATAGTGAGTGGGTATCCCCTCTAGTATTGATCCAAAAGAAGAATGGGAAATGGAGGATCTGTGTTGATTATAGAGAACTGAACAATGCTAAAAAGAAAGGCCATTCCTATTTTATTTTCATTGACAAATTTTTAGATGGTCTTACAGAGAAGATGTAATTATTTTTCCTGGATGGATTTAGTCGTTATAATCAGATCCATATCAGCCTTAAAGACCAAGACGTGATTACCTTTATATGTCCTTTGGGAACCTTTTCTAATAGAGTCCTCCCATTCAATCTATGCAATGTACCTGCCACTTTTCAAAGGGATGTTTTGAGAATCTTTGATGAGTTTGGTCATGAATGTATGGATATCTACATGGACGATTTCCCTGCCTATGGATGTGACTTCCTAGAGGTTCTCTCTAATTTGGGTCTTGGGAAAATGCATTTAAATAAACCTTTCACTGTGTCTTGAGAAATGTGAATTCATAATGAATGAAAGGACTATCCTTGGCCATTCCATATGTGAGGAAAGGATATATATGGACTCAAAGAAGATTTCCATCATCAAAAGGGTCCCTAGTCTTCAGAAGCAAAGGGATTTTTGGAGATTCTTGGGCTTATCTGGTTATTATAGAATGCTTATCAAGGATTTTAGTAAAGTGGCTTCTCCCTTGTTTGGATTTCTAACTAAGTACTCATCTTTTTGTAGGAAAAGTAGCCCCCAAGAGGACCTTGAAATATTAAAACAGAAATTGACCACTACACCCATACTTAGGGTCCAAATTGGGCTCTGCCTTTCCATATCCATATTAATGCATAAGAAAAATATGTGAGGGAATCCTTGGGGAAAATAGATGATAAGATACCCTATGCTAATTATTTAATTACTAGAAATTAGTCTAAGGATGAATTGAAATACATTTTCACCGAAAAAGAACTCTTAGTTGTTATACACTCCTTAAACAAATTCAGGCACTCTATCAATGGATAGCAAATTTGTGTGCATACTAATCATACAACTCTAAAACATTTGATGAATAAGCCTAATATGAATGTTATGATAATTAGATGGTTGTTTTTGTTACAACAATTTGATTTGACTATCATTGACAAGCCAAGAAAAGAAAATATAGTTCTGGATTTTTCTTCTAGAATTACTTTTCCAGCAAGTGATGAAGGGATGTTCGATGATCAACTTCCAGATGGGAACCTATTTTCTATATCAATTCTCTCTCCCTAGTTTTTTGACATAGACAACTACTTGGTTTCTAGGATATTTACTCCAAATCTACTCATTTAGGGAGAAGACCATAATTGTAAGGAAAAGTACCCCTTTCACTTGGACTGGGGGCAACCTTTTAAAACTAGGACCAGAACATATTTTAAAGAAATGTGTTAAAGAAGATGAGGTATTTGAGATCCTCTTAGCTTGCCACGATGGGCTCTATGGGGGTCATTTTTCTACGAAGTAAACAACTTTCAAAGATTTACAAGCTAGTTACTATTGGCTCACTATCTATCGAGATGAAAGAAGGTATACCAATAGATGTGAATAGTGACAAAGGGTCATGAAGCCCACAATTAGGGATGATATGCCTCTACAACATCAAGTGGGCTTAGAGCCATTTCAAAAGTGGGGCATGGATTTAATTAGGCTAATTGATCCACCATTAGGGTAGAAAAAGTACATCATTGTGTGCATTTATTACTTGACAAAGTGGGTTGAGACAAAAGTTGTCAACCAAATGACATAGGAGAAAATGGTTGAGTTCTTAAGGGAAAATAGTTTTTATAAGTTTGCGTATCTAGGGGCCATAGTCATTGATGAGGGGAATCAATTCGCATCACATTTGATTGAGAATCTCATGAGGGAACATAATATCAAGCACATAACATCTATTTCCTATCACCCTCAAGCAAATGGGCAAGTAAAGGTTACAAATAGGGAATTGGAGAGCATCCTCACCAAAGTTGTGAGGAACCACAAGAGAGATTGCGAAGAAATATTAGTGGAGGTCTCTTTGGTCTATAACACCACTTGGAAGACAACTACTAGGTTCACTCCATATGATTTAGTTTATGGGAAGAAATATAGTCTTTCTATTGAGTTTGAATATAATAAATTGAGAATGGTAGGCCAATTAGACTTTGATTTCCCCATAACACAACAATAAAGGTTGATCCAATTGAATTTATTGGATGATTTTAGAATGCAAGACCTCCTACAGACTAAATTTATACAATTGCAAAGGAAAGTTTGGCATGATATGCATATCAAGGAGAATGTTTTTCAAGAAGGGAATTGGGTGTTGTTATATGATTCTAGGTTCAAATATTTTAAAGGAAAACTAATGAAAAGGTGGTTAGGCCCATACCTGGTAGAAAAATATCATGAAAATGGAGCTATCCAAATCAAAATAATTTGTTACGAAGGGATTCCCTTGCTTGTCAATGATTATGGGCTGAAGTTATACAGGAAACCAATGTCCATGAAAAAATTCATCAGTACGATCAATAGAGAATTCAATGTGATTGGGATTTTCATAGCTTCTAGGGCATGCCACTTTTAGATATTTTTGCTGAAAACCTCTATGAGGCATCTGAGGCTAACTCATGGGCTGAAAACCTCTCTAAGGTAGCCTAGGAGGAAAAAAAAAAGAGAAGAAAAAATAATAAATATCCCTAGGTGAAAACCTCTCTTGACGCACCCACGACAGACATGTAGGTTGAAAACCTCCTCTGAAGTAGCCTGTGTGTCTCAAGAAAAAATAGAAAAAAGAGAAAACACAAGGAAAGGGTTTATACCATGTACGATGACTTTTTTCAATTTGTCGGATTATACATAGTGGTGGATTTCATGTCTACAGGGAATTTTTTTTCAATATTTGCTTCACTCTACCACCCATCCACTTCTTATACATCATCTCCACTCATGTGATCACCTCTCTCCACCATATCATTGGCCTAAATTTCGAGTTTTTCCCCTCTTCGTGATGCTACAAAAAGGACTTGCATGGCTACTGGAAGGTCCTTTTCTGCTACAAGAGCATTCTGAAAAGGTATAGGAGGGAGATCTGAGGAAGACAATAGCCCAAAAAGAACCTTGTGACTTTAAAAATTATGGATAAGGTTCCCCCATTACTTTCCATCATCCAAACATAACTCATCCATCTCATTTCACAAAAAACTCACCCAAAGCCTTCATTTTGTCCTACCTTTATACATATATATATGTGTGTGTGTGTGTGTGTGTGTGTGTGTGTGTGTGTGTGTGTATATATATATAAACATAGAAGCCAACATCTTCATTTCTACAAGTCTACACTGCTCCCTCATGATCCTAGTATTATACTCAGGAATTGTTACAATTTCTCTCATCACCCTTATGTGAATTGAAGACCCTAAAGGAAAAGGAAAGGACTACTAAAAGTAGAAAACCTCCTCATGTAGGAGCATGTGTTCAAATCACAAAAAGCACTGATCTTGTTTTTAATCATCAGAGGGGATGGTGGAACATTATGGGACAACTCTGGAGAATTATTATCACTCCTAGTGATCCAGATGTATATTGGCCACCACTCGCCTATTCCACCTAGAATCCCTGGTCAATTTTATCTGTTTCCTTACTTGTAGCACATTTTACTATTTTTGGCAGTTTTTTGGGTCCTAAACTTTGGGAGCCGTTTTGAACCGCTGAACAATGTTTTCTTGGGACAATTTCTCAATTATTTCCAAGGAAAACTCTTTGGTAGCCATAGTCGTCACAGAGATGTTTCCAACAAGGTATCAGACATCTCAAACAAAGATAATATGACCAAGTTAGAACCCTGGGAAGTTGTCTACCCAACTAACCCCAATGGGGCCCATAAACTCTTGGTATTACATCTCCCCGGGTTAGGGTTTTGGTTGTTTAGCATTCTTTCTTATTGTACAATAAAAATGAGGTCTTTGAGCCTCATTATAACTTACTTTGGAGGCATGTAGCTGCCACATCTCTTCTGAGAGATAAGCTACCATTGCACGAGCTATCTTATTTGCATTTTGTTTGTAAGCATAGTCCAATATTTTTCTATTAATGAAATGAAGTATTTTTCTACTGCATCTTTGTGTTTATGATTATATATATAAGTTATTTTGTTCTTGTTTAAGTTTGGATTAGTGGTATTAAAGATATCTTCTCTTTCTCAATTTCTCTTTTGCATGTCCCTAGTGAGGTTAGGGTATGAGGAGTTAGGGCTTGATCTGGTTGAACCATTGTAGGATTAGCCTCGCAAAACCTAAAGGCCTCCCATGGTAGAAGAAATGAAATACGTGGGGGTAGGAGATCCTTTGAAAATATTGTTTGATGAAGCCCTTGAAAGACAAAGGGACGCAATGATGGATCACTTTGCCTAGATCCTTCAACGGTTACCCACAGGTGATGCATCTTCATCCAGCAGCCACTCTAGAGACACCACTCCTTTTAAGGTAGAATGTAACTTTGATATTCCCATATTTGAATTCCTAATAGATGCAGATGTTGTGTATAAATGGTTAAATCTATTAGAAGGATATTTTTTAGTTCATGACTTTTTCAATCTGGAAAAGATTACTTTTTCACTTCTCAAAGATGCCCCACACGTCAAGGACTGGTGGGAAACCTATTGTGAACAAAAGGACAAGAGTGAATCCTTGTTGTTTTTAGTTTCACCCACTTGGAATTCTTTCTGAGATGCCATCAAGGAAAAATATTACCCTATTGGGAGCTATGAAGATAAATACATAAAGTGGACCATATGACGATAGGAAAGGGATGAAAATGTTCCAGAGTTCACAAATAATTTCCATACCCTTCGTATGAAACGTTATCAAGGATATTGAGTGGGATTTGGTGCTCACGTACCGTGGTTATCTACATAAATACATCCAAGATGAGATGAAGTTCCTGAGCATTTCCTCACTCAGCACAGTGTATCAGTACATTGTAAAGGTTGAGTATAAGTTTAAACAAGAGAAGCATGACTTTGGATATGCGAATCCAAAGCAAGGAAAAGGCGACCCCAAACCATAGAACAAGGGAAGAAGCCAAGTTAGGGCTACCCAAGGCATCCTACCGAAGCCGTGAGCAAAGAACACCACCACAAAGACAAAGAAGGACACAAAAAAATGGTGTGAGTTCCATAAGAGCTCCACTTACAATACAATTGAGTGTCGAGCTGAGCAGTCACTAGTGACCCAACTAAAGGTTTTTGAATTAGACACTATATCCAACTTTGAATCAAAACTTGGTAAGGGGAATAACAGAGGGAAGTAGATCATTGATAAAGAGCCTAGTGCCACCATGGCCACTCAAAAGATCCAAAAAATTGAGCCTGAAGATCCAGAGGAGGGGGAATGCCTCTTCCACTCATAGATGTGGGTGAAGGGTTATCCACTATAATTCATTGTCGATAGCAAGAGCTAAAAGAACCTCATTTCAATAGAATTCATAAATCAGTTGGGTCTAAATACTAAAACACATCCACATTTGTACACCATCAGGTGGCTTCACCAAGGACATGATCTTCACGTTAGCTAGTAGTGTCACCTTCCCTAATCATCAAGCCCATCATGGATGAGGTATTGTGTGATGTTTCTCCTCTTGAAGCTTATGATGTATTGTTAGGACAACTATACTTGTGGAAGTGACATGTTGTATATGAGTCTAGAGCTCAATTTATGATTATTACTTTGGCTAATAAGTTGTCTAGGATATTGAAGGTAGCCTCACCTGTCACCATCTCTTTGATCACTGCAAAGGAATGCAATAAGATCATTTGCTATTCCAGGAAATTTGTTTTCCTTATGATTCATTCCCAAGGCAAGAAGAAGGTTATGACCACGACATCCAATCAGGGCTCCTCTACACAACAGTAGTAGATGGACAAGGTCATGGAGGAGTATAGGGATATTTTCATCTCACCCCACATAGGTACGTTTTCATTGTCAGGTCAAGCACTCCATTGATCTAATCCCAGGCATTTCGCTACCGAATGGACCAAACTATTGATGCTCTGTTCTAGAGAACGATGAGATCAAGAGGAAGATTCATGAACTAATGTAGAAAGGGCACATCAGGCCAAGCTCATCACCTTGTGGGAGCCCAATTGTATTTATACAGAAGAAGGATGGGACCTGGAGGCTCTATATTGCTTATTGGGCATTGAACAAGATCACTGTCTGGAATCGGTACCTGATCCCGCAGATTGATGACCTTGTAGACCAAATCAAGGGGGAAAAACATTTCACCAAGATTGAATTAAAGTTAATTTATCACTAGGTGCCTATCAAACCCTCTGATGTGTGGAAGACTGCCTCCAAACCTAAGGAGGACCTTTTTGAATGGTTGGTCATGCCATTTAGATTGACAAACGCCCTTGCAACCTTCATGAGACTGATGGAAACATCTTGCAGCCCTTCACCAATGCATTCATGGTGGTGTTTTAGATGAAATCTTCATCTTCATCCAAAGTTGGGAAGAGAACCTCCACCATATTCGATAAGTCCTTCAAACCCTTGGACAACACAAGTTGTGTGCTAACTTGGAGAAATACACCTTTGGCCTGGCCTAGGTTCAATATCTCGGGTACATCATTAATGAGTATGGTGAACATGTGGACCCATCCAAGATACAATTCATTCAAGATTGGTCAGCCCCAACCACTCTAACAGAGCTCCGTAACTTTTTGGGTATTACAAATTTTTACCATAGGTAGGGTTGGCTGTTGAGCCATTATGCCCCATTGATGTGGCCATACCATTTGCAGTCACTTAGGTAAATTCAGCTCACATGTAGTCTGAAGTTGAAAGGTCTAACGACTTTGTTGAGTGCATTCAACACATCTTCCAATAGGTCCATGATATATTGGATAGAGAGAATGCTAAGTACAAGCAAAGCCATGATAAGCATTTAGTGTCACACAAGTTCCATGTGGGCGACAATATTTGGCTTCATTTGTAGAAGCAGAACCTTGCTAGACACCACCACAAGCTTCACCTATTCCAATATGGGCCATACACCATCACCAAGGTTGTTGGTGACAATGCCTTCGAGCTCAGTATCTCACCGTTCCTTGGTCTACACCTAGTGTTCAATGTAGATCACCTTTGGCCATACTTTCCACCATTGTTGGACACATATGACATTGTTGGAATGCATGGAACATGCGAAAACTGATCAGATCGTGGACACACAGATCAAGGACACTCGTAGAAAAAGGATAGAACTATATCGAGTTGTCAAAGCATGCCAACTCCTTTAGCAGGGCAAGTGGTTCACCAGGGACCAAGTTCAACAGAAATTTTCTCGCCTCATGGACGCTCTGCATGCAATGGGGATCATTTCTTCCTAAGGGCGATGAATGATCTGTTAGGGTTCCTCCCTAACCCGCTTATTTATGTAGTAGGATCGATTCATAGTTATAGTTAAGTAAAGAGTCAATAAATCCCATATTAATAATTGTAAGTAGTTAACTTGCATTTAATGACGGGACAACAGTTAGTTGCAAATGGGCCATGGTATTAGATATATGGTATTAATAAGAACCATGGTATTGCTCCATGGTATTGCATGTATGGGTCATATATAAAAGGATAGAGACTCCCTGCAAGGAGCATCGTGTCTTATTTTGTAATCGAGCTATGCTCTATTGGAGGTTGCCCCCTCGAAGAGACAAATGAACATTACTTTCTGAATAATAAAATACCTGCTGTTATTTCTCATTGTTCTATGTTATGGGTATATTTCTGCACATATTTGGTATTCTTGTATCGTCTTGTAGGTTAAGAGCATAACAAGTGGTATCAGAGCTATAACAAGTGGTATCAGAGGTATAACAAGTGGTATCAAAGCACTTTCTTGGGCAAAAGTGGAGAACTTTTTTAATTTTTTGCAGGAACTTTCTGAGGCGGCTCGTTTGTAGATTATATCTATACATTTTGGGAGAAAATATGCAAAATCTAATTGTAGATCTGGATTCTTTGTGAAAAATACCCGATTTAAAAAAAAATTAGCCGAATCAGAGTCTCGATGAAGGAGATATCACTGATTTAAAAATCAGTGGTGTTGCAGACAATTTTTCGGGGCAGCAAATTTGTGGCGTAGGTATGGACGTTCTGGTGCAAGATCTACAAAATCTAATCGCAGATCTGGATTATTTGTGAAAAAATACCCAATTAAAAAAAAAAAACAGTCGAATCAGAGTCTGGATGAGGGATATATTGCTGATTTAAAATCAGCTCTTTTTTCAGAAATTTTGGTATCAGCTCTTAGGTTGAGTATTTGGGCCACATTGTGGGGCGTGAAGGCGTCAGGGTGGACCCCAAAAAGGTCCAAGTAATGTAGGATTGGCCTCAGCTTAAGAGCTTGAAGAGCCTGAGAGGATTTTTAGGTCTCACGGGCTACTATCGCAAATTTGTCCGCAATTATGGTCGCATTGCGAAGCCCCTTACTCAACTCCTCAAGAAAAATTCATTCCTTTGGAATGGTGAAGCACAATAGGCATTTACAGCTCTCAAAAATGCCATGTGTTCCACTACAGTCTTAGCACTACCTGACTTGAACAAATCTTTTGTCATTGAATGTGATGCTTCAGGTACGGGTATTGGGGCAGTCTTAATGTAGGAAGGTCGACCCTTGGCCTTCACAAGCCAACAACTAAGTGGGAAGAATCTGGGTCAATATACCTATGAGAAGGAAATTATGGCCATCTTACATGTAGTAGATACCTAACGACCTCACTTATTGGGGCGACATTTCCAAATCCACATAGACCATCACAGTCTTAAATATTTTTTGGAGTAACGCATATCCTCACCATTACAAAATAAATGGCTCGCCAAAATGCTGGTATATCATTATGAGATCATTTAAAAGAAAGGGTGTGAAAATATTGCAGCAGATGCATTATCTTACCAGTTTGAGGATGAAAGTACCCTGCTCGCAATTTCCCTTCGCATTCCAGAATGGATTGAAGAGGCTCGCAGGGAATGGTTTTCACATCCCTGGCTCTCCCAACTCATTACTCAATTGCAGGCAGATCCAAATTACACCAAGGGCTACTCATGGTAGGATGCGATTCTTCGCTACAAGGACAAAGTCATAATATCACCAACATCCACCCTCAAAAGCTGCAGTTTGGCGAAGTTTCACTCATCCCCCACTACAGGACATTTACGCTTTCAGAAGACGTATGCTCGCACTAGAAGATCATTTTTTTGGACAGCCATGAAAAAGGACATTCTTACTTTTGTAACGGAATGTGATGTCTATCAGCGCCACAAAGGGGATACAGTCAAAGAACCAGGCACATTGCAACCATTTCCCATCTTGACATCAATATGGATGGAGGTTTCTATGGATTTCATTACAGGTTTTCCAAAGTTAGGAAACAAGTTAGTCATCATGGTGGTTGTGGACCGACTTTCTAAGTATGCTCATTTTTGTGCCCTACCCCACTCTTTTACATCGACTTTGGTTGCTCAATCTTTCATGGATCAGATCTTCAAATTTCATGGCATGCCCATTTCTATTGTGTTTGATCGTGACCCGATCTTCACCAGTAATTTTTGGCAGGAACTCTTCAAGCTACAAGGTACCCAACTAAAACTTAGTACTTCCTATCATCCATAGACGGTTGGTCAAACTGAAGCAGTCAAAAAATGTCTGGAAATCTACCTTCGGTGTTTCACTTCAGAAAAGCAACATCTTTGGGTACAGTGGTTACCTCTAGCTGAATGGTGGTATAACACCAACTATCATGCCACCACTAAACTGACTCCCTATGAAGTAGTTTATAGTCAACTCCTTCCTTCCCCTACTTCTTATATGAAGGGGTGCTCAAAGGTACAAGCAGTGGATCAACTCCTACAGAGCCACACAACCATGGTCGCCCATCTTAGAGAGAATCTTCATCAAGCTCAAAACCACATGAAGCAACAGGTAGATCAACATCACTTAGAATGCCAATTTCAAGAAGGGGATTAGGTATTTTTAAGGTTGTAACCATATAAGCAAACATCACTAAAAGACAAGGGTTGTCAAATACTATCTCCAAAATTCTACGAATTGTATCGAATACTTTAGCGCATTGGAGAAGTGGCCTACAAGCTAGCTTTGCCACCCACGACAAAAATCCATCCAATTTTCCATGTCTCATGCCTCAAGAAAGTGATTGGGAACAATTGTAGAATTCAAACCAGTCTACTTGAATTGGATGAAGAAGGGTCAATCTAGCTCTAGCCTGAACAGGTCCTAGTCACATGAGAACAACACCTGCGTGGCTGCATGAGCAAGGAAGTCCTTGTCAAGTGGAAAGACACCTCTCCGGAAGATGCAACTTGGGAACCAACCACTATTCTTTAACATTTTCCATAGCTTCAGCCTTGAAGACAAGGCTATTCTTAAGGGGGAGGGCATGTTAGGGTCCCACCCTAACCCCCTTATTTATGTAGTAGGATCGAGTCATAGTTATAGTTAAGTAAAGAGTCAATAAAGCCCATATTAATAATTGTAAGTAGTTAACCCGCATTTAATGACGAGACCACAGTTAGTTGCAAATGGGCCATGGTATTAAATAGATGGTATTAATAAGAACCATGGTATTGCTCCATGGTATTGCATGTATGAGTCATATATAAAAGGATAGAGACTCCCTCTAAGGAGCATCGTGTCTTATTTTGTAATCGAGCTCTGCTCTATTGGAGGTTGCCCCCTCGAAGTGGCAAGTGAACATTACTTTCTGAATAATAAAATATCTGTTGTTATTTCTCACTCTTCTATGTTCTGGGTATATTTCTGCACATATTTGGTACTCTTGTATCATCTTGTAGGTTAAGAGCATAACATGATCTAGGTGGATATTGGTTGCCACCCACCTATTCCACCTAGACCCCCCATTAATTCTCATTTGTTTCCTTAATTGTACCGCAATTTACTAATTTTGGCATTTTTTTTGGTTCATGGACTTCTAGTGCTATTTTGATGCCCTAAATGACATTTTTTTGGCAAAATTGCCTAGCGATTTCAAACACAATTGCATTAGTAGATGTATTCCTCGAAGAGATATTTCAAAATATGTATCATACATGTCAAACAGAGATAATATGACCAGATCTTGAGAAGTTGGTTTCCCAACTAACCTAATTGGGGCCCAAAACTCCTGGTATTACATCTCCTCGTGTTAGTATTTTGGTTGTTTAGGGTTCTCTCCTATTGTTCAATAATAAAAATTTCCTTTAGCCTCATCGTAACTCAGTTCAGAGGCATGTCGTTGATCTGAAAATGGAATTACTTGAAAATGTGTGCAAGGTATCCATCTTCATTAATTTAAATGTGTGAAAAGTACTTCTTATCTTATAGAATAAACAAAGTGATTTTTTGGCAAATTTCTGGGTCTTATCTATGAAGGAGGATTATTTCAATTTACTGTTTAACATATCAAATCAGATTTGTTTAGTAAGATATCTTCAACATAAAATGACATAGATGTTTGATGAGCACTTCACCCCTCCTGGGCTACATCTGTTAGATCAAGCCTTCCAAAATGAGCTTGTCCTCTTGTATTAAAATGTTTCAAAAAGCTAATACAAGTGTAAAAATGCCTCAGTAGGAAAATCTTAATGTAAAAATAGATTTAGAAGACATGAAAAAGCTAAGAATGCCTTTCCAAAATCATTAAACAGTGAAAGATTACCCAATACAATGCCTTCTCCAAATGGCCCTGTAGGCTCTAAAAACTCTCCTAAGCTTTTCAGGCTTTGACAGTCTTCAAATATATGTAAAACCTCTTCCAATAGGTTTATAAGGTTGAAAATAGTAGGAGATGATCTTTGGTTCACATCAAACAGAGAGGCACAACTCAAAACAACTCCATTTCCCAAATGGCCCTAATGGCTCAAAAAGCTTCCTTGGAGCCAAAATGGTTGTAGAACATCTCTACTACCTCTAGAACCTATCCTAATAGCTCTGGAATTCTGAAAATAGTTGAAAGTGACTATTGGTTCACTTCAAATGGTTAAGCATAGTCTAACACAACTCTAACTCCCTCTTGGCCCTAATGGCTCTCTTAGCTTCCCTGAAGCAAAGGGGGAAGAAGATGCAATCCAATGGCTCTACAACCTATACGAATGGATCTATAATGATGAGAAGATATGAAAAAAAAAAAATCATCCAAAAAGGTTCTCCCTTCCAAAAGTTATGACCTCCTGAAGTTTTGTCCAGTTTGGCCTAACAAAACTCCGCTAAATATGGAGGGACTACAGTTAACTCTGCCATTTTTTCCAACTCTGCTAGATTTGGCACTCCACCAACTTAATTACCACTTAATTGACCGTTACTATTGGCTTCGGGCATGCATATGACCACGTGATCCCTTAACCATTGGGGTTAACGTTTATCCGCTGAGTTTTGGGTGTAGTTCCTACATTATGGTCATGTGATGAGAGGGCTAGTCCTTTTTCTGCCCAAAATGAACCTTAATCAACTTTAAATATGAACTCCAACCTAAAATTGTCAATAACCATGTGTAGGCGGGCCAGTCAGGCTTGTGGGTTGGCGACCACCCGACCGGCAGTCAATTCCTGTGAGCTCCATAGAATTTTGCCAAAACAAATTTGTAGTCAACAGGCCACGTGGTGACCTCTGAGTAGGCCACGTGTCAAATCCCTATTGGACATCCAAAGAAGAATATTCCTGTGAATATTTTGGGGAATATTCAAAGGAATATTCCTTGAAATATTTTTTAATTAATTTTCTTTTAAATTCAAATTTTGCAGTTTATTGGGCATTTCGGAAATGCGATAACTCCTCCATATGGTGTCAGATTTGAGTGTCGTTTGCAGCTATAGGATCATTTCGATGAGGCCTATCCGGTCATTTAGGTTGAAGTGTTTTTGAACACTTTCATTTTTTGAGCCTTTTCCATGGCTTGGACTTGAGCTCCTGATCACACTTCCCAAATGATAAGCTTTTGGACCACAAAAGCTAACTTGAGTGATGAAACAACTTTCACATGCAATCTCGCATCAAACTTTTCAACTGAAATACATGCATACCAATCTGAAATTTTCATGTAAAAAATGGGTATGACTTATTGCAATAAGAACTTAATCCAGTTCCTACCAAGCCAACTCCATGGTGTCTTTTTTGGTAACAACAGTTCTTCATGTGAATCTTTCATTTCCGCATTGACAATCGCATCCATAGATCCATTTGTGCCAATCTTTTTTTCCTCTAGCTGCATGTTCTTTGGATGATGAGTTTGATGCAAAGTCCAACAATGAGAAACATGATGTCCCTTCTTTTGACAAAATGTGAACTTTTCCATCACTTTCTGTGAAAGTTTTCTTTGCCTCTTCTACTTACTCTATGGTTTTTTTTCAACCAAAAACTTGAAGCAAGATGGTTAAATCCACCACAAAATGTGCAACAAAAATTTCTTTCATTTTAATAAGAAACAATATCATTCTTTGCTGAAACATAATCGAATTGATCATGTGAATGTTTATACCTCTTTTGCTACATGGAATGTCCATCCTTTTTGTCTCCTAGAGATGATGAATTGGCGAAAGAGACAACTTTCTTCTCCAAACTTTCATCTATGTGCTTGTCTAGAAAACTATTTGAACTTGAAGGCTCACCAAAGGTGACATGTTTATCTTCTACTTGCTGCAATGAAGGCTTAACACAATGGTAATCAACTTGAAAACAAACTTGACATGTTTTTGTATTAAAACTTGAAACAAAAAATATTTTCTAATCTAAATCACATGCATTCAGAGATTTTAATTCTTTGTCATTATACTGTGCATATCCAAGACCAACATTCTTGGGTTTCTCCACAACTAAAATAGGATCAACCATGCCTTGTACATGCTTGCCCAAACCTTTTCCTTCTTGATATCCCATCTTAAACATTAATTTATACCCTATACCTCTTGTATGTTTTTCAAAACAACCAATACACTCTTCAATAGAGGAAATTGAAGACAAGTTTGAATGGTTTACCTCCTCATCAAACATTTTCTTGGACAAAGATTCTTGAGCTTGAAAGATTTGTTTCTCCATGTCATGCAACCTTTGGAGAATTGCTTCCTTCTCTTCCTTCATAG
Organism: Pinus taeda; assembly: GCA_000404065.3. Classification (NCBI taxonomy): domain Eukaryota; kingdom Viridiplantae; phylum Streptophyta; class Pinopsida; order Pinales; family Pinaceae; genus Pinus; species Pinus taeda. The sequence goes on from APFE031760064.1 coordinate 79,880, forward strand.
CCAACAATTGTGCATGAAGCTTGACACTTTCTCTTTGATCCAATATGAGAATCTGCACCATGTCCTTCACCTTAATGAGCTCTTTCTTCATGTTGTCATTGAAGAATTTCTTGAAGGAGGAATCTTCACTTATAGAAGAAGTTCACATTATGTAAATGGTAAAATGAACAAAAGTAACCTCCAAATAATATTTCTCAAAGCTTTCAATAAGATGACAAGCTTTAACCAAATGTCAAACAAAAAACCCCTTCTTATTCAAGCAGTATCTTGTGTTATCACTGCAACACAAACCCCAATATCTTTTGTAGAAAACACTCATCATGTGAGTTTATTTTTCAAAGGTAATCTTGAGATAATTTGGAATAAGGAAAAAGTATCGTTGAAGACTACCCTTTCCAAGACTTAGTTATCAACAACTATCTTTTCAACTCAAGCAAACTCATTCAAGCAACCATTTGCCACACATAAAACAGTCAATCTCTTACACTATTGGAAATACTGAGTAAGAGCTCTAGCTTCTAATGCTCTAATCCTAAGCTCTATTACCATATGATCTAAAATTGGAAGTACTTGAAAATGTGTGCAAGGTATCCATCATAATTAATTTAAATGTGTGCAAAATACTTCTTCTCTTGTAGAAGAAACAAGGTGATTTTTGGCAAATTTCTGAGTCTTATGTGTGAAGGAGGATTATTTCAATTTACTACTTAACATATCAAATCGATTTTGTTTAGCAAGATATCTTCAACATAAAATTTTTAGGATATTCCGACACATAGGAAATAGTTAAGTATAACTTGGTCTAGTATAGAGTTAGGTAAAGTGTGTTTCTTTACTATGTACTTTTGTAACTTACAATCCGACGGTCACGATATGTAGTGATCCGACGGTTCATTCTCTCCTCGGTATTACCGACACTTGATCTATGGCTTAACACCCGATTGGTCCATGATATCTATTTAAAGAGCATGGAGGGTCATTTGTAGGTTAACCATTCATGAGAGAAGCTTATGTAAAATTTCATTCTTTTATTAATAAATTTCCTGAAGTGGCCGCGTTGGCTCTGGCTGTGGACTGTTTCCCTCTTTCAGGGTTTTAACCTTGTCAAAAATACTGGTGTATTGATATGTGATCTATTTTTGAGTGGTTTCCTTTGGTGTTCTATATGAGGAACTTACCCTGTAAATTCCTAGATGGTATCAGAGCTATTTGAGGGCCGCATACATTGGTGATCCAAATCTGAAGCCGGTAGAACTGCATCTGACTGCCATTTCCTAGATCTGCTGTTTCTAACTACTTTTGAGAAGAGAGGACTACTTTGTTGTGTTAGGAGCATCTTTTCTAGTGAGGAAACCCTTTCGTTTCATGCAAAAATCTTTATGGTAGCCCCAACTACGTCATTTTTAAGATCTGGAGGTATACAGTGTTTACTTGCAGTTTCTAGTTATTTTTCTCTCTGTTTATTATTTTGGTTTATTTAGCTTCTTTTATTACCAGATCTATACCTTTCATTTCTGCGTATGCTCTTTGCCCTATGACCCTATACTATCTGGGCAAATCAGAAACAAAGAGGAAGGATTTTTCTCATGTGTATGCTCTTTTCCACTGCGCCTTACTGTGATCTTGGAAAATCAGAAACATTGAGGAAAATATTTAGTTTCCAGGTAAAGTTAAGTTTAAGCTGTAAGGTTTGTATTTTTTGTATGTTCGTGTTGGGTTTTGTGTTTTTTGTTTTGTAGGGAAAAAAAAAAGAGCTTTCTCAAGCAAGCACGCAACCCAAAGCTTCAGTGACTAAAAGAAAAAAAGCCCCCCCCCCACCCCCTCTCTCTCTCTCTCAAACTTTTAGTTTAGCTCACTTGGTTCAGAGCAAATTTATGAGAGTAGAGGTCTTGACTTCAAGTCTCCTTTTTGTTGGAAAGGGGTTTTTTTTT
>APFE031760077.1:1592-47784 GCA_000404065.3 Pinus taeda
GAGAACTTTAGTCATAGTTTAGCATCTGTTTACTCTTGTATTTTCTGAACGCTGTACTACTAAACATTACTCTTGAGTAAATAGTCGCCTCAGACTGAGTACACTCTTGAAATAAAAAGTCGTCCCTGGGTTGATAATTAATGTGAAGGTAATTAAGAGGTGAAAGAGACCCTTTTTATAGCTCCACATGGGCGACCATGTAACCACATTCCATTCATGGTGCTCATCGAACTCCCACATCGATGACTCAATTAGGTTGAGACTATTTCAATGCACCATAACTAGCAATGCGGCTAAGTGGTATATAGAGTTGCCAGGGGGCACCTTTAAATATTTTGCCGATTTGGCTAACATTTTCTTAAACCATTTTCAGTTGCCTATCTGTTACGAAACCGGAACTGAACTTCTGGCCAATTTTCATCAGGACACGACCACTCACATTTCTGATCATATTCAGGAATGGAGACGGAGAAAGAGGCTCATCAAAGTCAAAATTCCACCTGAATTTCGTCTCGAATGGTTTTTAAAATCATTACAACCCAAGATCTCCAAGGATGTTTCTATGTTTGGAGTATATTCTGAAGAGCAAGCTATCTTTTGCGCCCAACAGTTAGAATTGATATATTCCTAGTCTAGGACCCTTCAAAAGATCTTGCCTGATGCTCCTAGATCCACGGTTTATGTAGCCAAAGTGAAGCCAGGCCCGCATGCTGACGGTATTATTGGATCAATTGATGTGAATGCAGTGAACCTTCTGAGCCAATTGCAGCAGTTGTCTATACAAAATGCTTCTTCCAATCAGGTTGCACCATCTACTACTCCACCTTCTCAACCTTATTTCGTAAACACTGTTAGGCTTCTAACCCCAAAGGAAATCAAAATTCTGATGGGAAGAAGAAGGGACGAGGTAAAAAGAAGAATCAATATGGGAAGGGTAATGCAAATAAGCTCGGCAATAATGTTGGTGAGGGTGGAAAAGAGTCTAAGAAGAAAGTTAAGTTTCCATGCAAGCTATGCAATGGGGACCATTTGACTCATCTCTGCCCAAAAATTCAAGATGCTTAGTGCTTGTTAGTACAGCAAGGGTCTTCTAGCTCCCATGCTATCTTAACTAACCCCTTCCTCCAAGGGAAGCAGTTGCTTGCTGACATGAATTCAAACCCTGGTACCTCTGCAGGGGACAACCAAGAGGGGGACCATTCCTCAAATGTTTTCATGATGGGTTCTCACATCAATGTGGCCACACAGTCATGTGATTATGGTGAAGCTGAAACATCCAAGGATAAATCTGTTCCCGGAACTACGGATCCACTTCATATTGAGTGACCCTCTGTCGAGTCTATACCTCGGATACCGAAAGGTTCCGCCAAATGCGTGACTATCAACCCTAATGCTAGGGCAGCCCAAAATTACTCCATTGTTGAGGATCTGTCTCAAAGTCCATGTGCTATGTCTATTTTAGAGGTACTCCAGTCATGTCCAGCTCAACAAAGTGCTTTGCTTTCAACGATAGGGGCATTTGATCCAAAAAATTTCTTAATGCTCACTTTCTACATGCTCAATGTCAAAAAGGGACTCCCTCATCATATGGATTTTCAAATAAAGTCTACTTACCAAAAAACTAACATTTTTCGAACCGTTATTGACGAAGAAGCTTCGATGTGTGTCATGTCAATGTCATGTTGGAAGGCCATTGGATCACCTTCGACTGTTCCTTCACCTACACTCTTGACAGCATTTGACGATCATTCTCATATACCACATGGGATTATCCCAGCCTTTCCTATATGTGTTGGAGGGAAGGTCGTTAACATTGAAGTAGAAATCAATGATGCCAACCTAGATTACAATCTCCTCTTAGGATGAAATTGGATTTATGAAATGGATGTCGTCATTTCGACTCTATTTTGAGTCCTTTATTTTCCTCATGAGGGGAAAATTGTTAAGGTTGATCAATTAGATTGTTCTCCAATTGACACTCGAGCAAATTTGGATTCTACTATTCTGTTGGTGGATATCCCCCATCAACATATCGAGAATCTAGGAGTTGGGATGTATTCTTCATTGATGGGTACATTTGATTTTCCCACTCCTGTAGCTAGAATCAATGTCATTCCCCATGTTTGCGGCAGAGCTTAGACATTAGTCTATCGTGAACTCTACAGATGACCATCCTACTCCTTTTTCAGAGGAAGAGTTATATGGTGATGTGGCCCCAACTTGGACCCTTGACTCTACTTCGGCTATGGATTGCTTAGATACAGTTTTACCATCTGAAGAAGCAATCTTAGAAGCAATGATGGGTGTAGATTGACCTTGGGAAGACTTACACCATCGTTCATATTTTCTTCTCCCATTACGAGAAGTCGAGTCTAGGTTCTTCAATCTACTAACTAGCGATGTTTGTACGGTTTCAAACCCTTTGGCTCCAACACACATTCATGTTGAAGGTAACATGTCGGTCATTTCAAAAACCGGTTCAATAAACATCTCTAGGAACCCTAATGTGATAGAAAATGTCTTCATTGGAGCCGAGTGTTCCCCTGAAGAGATTCAAATTTACACCGACCTCTTTAAAGAATTTTGGGATGTATTTGCTTGGTCTTATGAAGAAATGCCTAGTATTGATCCATCCATCATTCAACATGAGATCAAGACGTATGAAAACACTAATTTGATTCATCGGAAGCTTCAACAGGTCAATCCTAGGAAAGCAGCAGCTATTAAAGTTGAAGTAGAAAAGCTGCTCAAGGCAGGTTTCATATACCCTGTTCCCCTAACGGATTGGGTTTCTAATCCAGTCCTGGTTGATATAAATAAAGAACGATCCGTGTATGCATTTACTTTAGGGATTTGAACAAAGCTTGTCCAAAAGATAATTACCCCACATCGTTTATTGATCAGATAGTTGATGAATGTGCGGGTAACAAGATTTTTTCCTTCATGGATGGATTCTCTAGTTATAATCAAATATCTATCGATCCATAATACCAGCATAAGATAGATTTCATATGTCCCTGGGGTACCTTTGCATACAAAAGATGCCTTTTGGTCTTAAAAATTCTAGAGCGACCTTTCAGCGGGCCATGTCATACACTTTCCATGACATCAAGCATGCCATCGAAGCATACTTAGATGATTTAGCTACTCGTTCTCAAAATAGAATTGATCATCCTGGTCACCTTCGGTTGGTTTTTGAGATATGTCAATTTTACAAGATTCGGTTGAATCCAAATAAATGTGTTTTCGTGGTTACAACTAGTCGGTTGTTAGGGTTCATTGTGTCAACTGAAGGGATTCAAGTTGATCCCTTCGAGGTGGAGGCAATAGTTTAGTTGCCTCCCCTGTCTTCCATCCAACAACTTCAAAGTCTTCAGGGGAAGGCAAATTTCTTAAGACAGTTTATAGCGAACTATGTTGAGATAACTAAAGGGTTTATGCGTTTGCTCAGGAAAGGAGTTCCATTTTTTATGGAATGACTTTGCACTACGATCTTTTGATGCCTTGAAGCAGACGTTGATCTCTTCCTCGCTTTTGAGTCCACCAGATTATGGTAGAGATTTCCTTTTATATCTTGCAGCTACAGAATCAACCATAGGTATGGTTCTAGTTTAGGAAGATGATGCTCTCACAGAGCATGTCATTTGCTACTTGATTCGAGGCTAGGTAGGCCCTGAACTATGCTATTCTCTGGTTGAGAAATTAGCCTTGGCAGCTGTCCATGCTGTCCAGTGGCTTCGCCATTACATTCTGCTATGCAAAACATTTGTTTTAGCGGCGGTCAATCCTTTCCAATTTTTCCTCAGTAGGCGAGTGATTGGGGGAAAATACAATCAATGGATTGTTATTTTACAAGAATTCGACCTCGATTTCTTGTCGACCAAGTCTAAGAAATCATTGGTTTTTGTGGAATTAATTTCTCAGCTACCTTGTGGAGAGGATATTGTTTATGAGGAAAGTTTTCCTGACAAACATTTGTTCCTCATCACTTCACAAGATCCCTGGTATGGAGATATCATAATCTATCTCCAGACTTCGAAGTTCCCTCCTGCTACCTCCAAGGATGAACGTCGAGAATTACATCACCTAGCTAAGAACTATGTGATCATTGGTGATACATTATATCGTTGAGGGGTTGATTCAATTCTTAGGCATTTTTTAACCTTAGAGGAAGCAGATTCTGTGCTTAATGATTGCCACAGTGGAGCCTATGGTGTTCATCTTTCAGGGCTTGCTATAGCCTAGAAAATCTTGCATGCTGGCTACTTTTGGCCTTCACTTTTTAAATATTGTATTGAAGCGGTCAAATGTTGCCACCCTTGTCAAGTCTATACTAGGAAGATGTGCACACATCCAGCTCCTCTTTTCCCTGTTATCACTTTCGGTCCTTTTACAAAGTGGGATATTGACTTTACTACTTGTAATTTGCCTTCATCAATGAATCACAAGTACGTTATTGTGGCCATATACTACTTTACAAAGTGGGCTGAGGCCATGCCCACTTATAAAAATGATAGTGCAACAACAACATTGTTCCTCTTCAATCAGAATATTTCATGTTTTGGTATCCCGAGAGAGATTGTCACTAATCATGGCAGTCATTTCCAGAACCAACTGATGTTGGAATTGGCTCTTAAATTGGGCTTCCGGTAGGAGCATTCATCTCTGTATTATCCTCAGACCAATGGCCAAGTAGAAGCCGTGAATAAGTCCCTCAAGACGATCCTACAAAGGAAAATTGACAAAAATCGCTCCAATTGGCATCTCATGTTGTATTAGGCTCTCTAAGCGTACCAAACTTCGGTAAATACTGCTACTGGTTTTACACCTTTTCAGTTAGTTTATGGGTTGGAATCTATCTTTCCTGTTGAATGCAAAATTCCATCTCTTAAGCTAGTTGTTGAGCTCCTTCCAGAGACCTCTAGTCTTGAAGAGCGCCTCCTTCATTTGGAACATCTCAATGAGCAGCGTCGATATTCCACCACAATCAATGAGGCTTATAAGAAAAGGGTCAAAACTCAGTATGATAGAGTTGTCCGTCCTTGAGTCTTTTCTAAAGGCGACCTTCTCCTGGTTTATGACCAAGATAAAGATGCCTTGGGGGCAAGCAAATTCAAGTCTATGTGGTATGGTCCCTTTATAGTGAAACGAGTTTTAGAAGAAGAGGCTTATGAATTAGTCGATTTTGAAGGGAACAAGTTGGAGGAGCCCTGAAATGGGCTCTACCTCAAGAAGTACTTTGCCTAGGTTTTGGCCGAGCAATGGCTTCTTTGTATATTTTTTATTTTTGTACATATCTTATCAGGAGTTTTCATGATATTGACACTTTTTGATCTACTTTGACAGGTGTTGATGGATGCCTTGGTCTATTTTGGATTCACTGATGGTGCTAGTCGGCACACTCAGAACCTCGCTTCCGCAACTTGGGTGATCTATTATCTAACTGGTCAATTGATGGTATCAAGGGGAGTATGTATTGGTATGGCGTTAAATAATATGGCTGAGTATACTGCCGTCATTAATTTACTATCCAAAACTATTTCTTACGGAATTGATTCGTTGGTAGTCTATCTTGATTCACAGCTGGTAGTGTCACAATTGAATAACATCTATCGGGTTAGGGATCCTGCTTTATATCGCCAACATTGGAGAATGAGGGTGTTGCAAAGATCAATTGTTTATATTACTTATTTTCACATTCCACGATCTAATAATTCATTAGCAGATTCTATTGCTAATCAAGCTTTATATTAGCACATCATTCATTTATCAAGATAAAATCAAACATCAAAAAGTCGGAACTATATATATATATATATATATATATATATATATATATATATATCATAAAATCACCCATGTGTACATAAACTACGTCAAAAATAATATACAAAATCGGGTTTTAAAATGCCCATAATCATGTCCAGTACATCTAATGACCTGGCTCAAGATGCTTTGGCCACACGCCAAAAAAGGTAAACCCAGTCGCGTGGTACTCCTACCACATGACACTGCATATCCTCTGGTAGATCTTCTATGGCCTCCATCAGTACTCAGTGAGTCAATCTCACCAAGTTTCATTGGACTGCGTATAAGACTCTCTCAGTCTCCGTAGCCATCTCTTCGGCACCTCTTCCGCGATGCATGTGTCGCGGAAACCTGTCTGGTCGTACCGGGCCCACATATGGAACATGATCATTATATCAGTCACTTAATCCCATCAAAAATATCTTTAAGTTCATTTTCATATTTGAAAAGCACATAAAAATCATAAAAATTGACAAAAATTTAAAAAATTGTTACCTATCTCTCCCCATGCTGCGTCTGGTGGCAACGCTAGATCCGGATCTCCCCTGAAATCCATGCCAACATAGGGATATTCGTCTACAACAATGATCTATTGCTCCCACTAGGAGAAGAAATCATCGTCAAAGGAGTCCACGGTACATCTTCGCCTCCTAGGTGTTTCATCAGGTTGGCGCACCTGCCCATCCGTCGATCTCGTCGGCTACTGATAGGAGCTAATACTCTGGGACGTAACCCTGGAACCTTCTCAAAGAAGAAGGAGCAAAAAATGGTCCCATATTCAAATTTCTTTGTTTATCCTTTCTGAATGGAGGATAGCTGACTCCTCATATTGGTCAGAAGAGGTGTACACCAGTCGAACACAGTAGTGAGACAATCTACAACCAAGCTCATGGATAGTCGTGACACTTGGTGCAATGAGGCTGATCCGTTTACCTTGGCTATGGTGAACATAATGATCCTCAAGGAAAAACTCTCTACATGTTTGATTGGAATTTGGCTTTCAATATTCTCCACATGCCCCAAACAATATATATGCACGTAGTCTTCCACTGAAAGACTACCTCGTGATCATCCAGTCGAATGCACCACTTCTCCTCTCCGTGAGAGTCTAGTGATAAAGTAAATATATTCTATCTCTATCCTTAAAAGCATTTGATCAATAATGAATGCATCATCTTCAATACTCCAGTAACGGATCAACATTTCAAGCAAGCGGGTGTTTGCCTTCATATTGGCATTTTGAAGAATTTTAATAAACCACATCCTCTCAAGGCATCCAAGGCCTGTTGATCATTCATAACCTCATCATCAATAGTAGCATTCTCCCTTTCCCTCCAGGTGATTGTCATCCTAGAAGAAAATCAAGTTTAACTGTTAGATTTTTATGTTTTAAATTCAAACCACATATACGCGGGTTCGTTTCATAAATAGTCGCATGTAGGGCCTGTGTATACGCGGGTTTCTCATAACCAACCTACGTATATGCATCATTGGAATTTTTAACATAATTTCCAATGGTGAAACCTCAATAAAAATTTCTAAAAACAATCACAAATTGACGCAAGCTAGATTTGGGGGTTACCTAGTGATTTTGAGCCAATTTGAACAGTCGAATTCTTTGGGAGGCAAGATTGCTTCTTTTTCTCCACAACTTTTGCTCTCAGCACAAATGGTAACAATGGTGAGTCAAAAAACTATTTTATAATCTTTGAAAATGTCAATTTTTTTCCAAACTTGATTTTGTTTTGTCTCATGTATCTTTTAACTTGGGAGCTTGGAGTGTCAAGAAATGGGTTGTTTTTCAAGACATTTTGGACGCTTTTTCAACAATTTCGAGTCGGTTCCATGACTGCTGACCTGTGATGGCAGGTATCATTTACTCACTGGCACATAGGTTAGGGAAGCCATTTTTCCATTGCATTTTGCATAATAGCCTTCATTTGACGATACACTTGCCATAGGGTCGATCCCATTGTGTTATGGTTCATAAACCATATTCACTTGCTAATTTTTTTTAAATCATGACACAATGGTAGAGCCATTATTTTCATGAGCATCATAGTTAGCACCTCACTGACATTGGTTGCCCATGCTGCTTCAATGAGTAGGCTCGGGAGTCCTCTCTAGTCTCGCCATGACTTGTGCGTTGAAGACTCATTCCTCTTTGCTTCTTCGCTTCGTTCTGGCCTTATACCCTAGAGGCTCCTTTCTCTTGAGTTTTACTACTGCATTGCATTTTGACCATTTGCACCTTTTGGCCTTGAGCCAACTTCACTTGGACTCATGTTTAAGCCACTTTCTGACCATGTCTCCTGCAAAAATCAAACTTGCAATCCCTTAGCTTCTGCAACTTGACACACCTTCAAACCTGTGGAAGGAGCATCCCTTTGAGTGTCCTTGACCAATTTCGCCTCCCTGCATTGAGCATAGGAATGTTCCCATCTCAGGAACTAGATCATATGTTTCACTTGTTACGCAGTAATTTGTCACCATTGGTCACCGTCCTTGTCGCACCCCCACTGTCACACATTGGAGGACACATTTACGGACCTGTGACCAGTGACATAACTTGAAAACACTTGCATTGAGGCCTCCTGAGTATGAAGTTCAATAACCCTGAAGACACCTTCTGAAGATTAGCCTTGGAAAATGCCTTTTTCCCATTAGCGCGGGCACACAGTGTATTACCCCGCGCCAATGGCTCAGTCCTTACAAAGAGGGCACGCCCATAAGCGCTCTGTCCCAGAGCACGGCCCGCGCCACACAAATTAGGCATGATTTTTGGCCAGCGCATGCTAGAATGCTTTTTCCCTTGCGACTCACTCAGTTCCCTGAAGGAAAAAGCCCACAAAAGCATCCGGGTTTCGGCTTTTCTATCCAAGGCAATGGCTATTATGAGACATTACCAAAACTCAGAATGTGTCCACATACAATGTATATCTCCTCTCCCTTTATCTATAAAAGCCTGTCTCCCCATAATGAACAGGCTAGTTTTTTTGAGGCTAAAGCAAAAGAGCAAACAAGCTAGTGTGAGAGAGATAGTTTTTTGAGCTAAAAGTTGAAAGTAAGGTTATGCTGCCAGATTGTTGAGAGAGAAAGTGATGTTGCAAGACGTGTCGGACTGACTGCCCACCCAGCTAGAGGAGTTTTACAGTGTCAAGCCTTAAGTGGTTGTAATTTCTTCTCTCATTTCTATTTAATGCAAAGCGACTGTCATTATGGTTTCATTCATGTGTTACATCGGTGATATGTGAATTGTATCTTGCTTGACTGGAACATAGCTGTACGTTTTTGGATTTTATGCTTGTTGTGGGTTATTCTTCACTTGTGCAGGTATCTATGTGCGGATAGCAACCGGCCGGAGATAGAGGATAGGAGCGACACTTCCCCCCACAACAAACAAGCGTTGGATCCCAGGTTGGTCTCCTAGATCGACTTTTAAATTATATAGCTAGGAACTTGCATGCAATGTGATTGATTGTTGCTAAACCCCTATGGGGCTAGTGGGATCCACCTCTGTCCGCAGAGGGGATTTACCTCTGCAACACTGCCACCCGTTATACCTGTAAATGAATAGCTGTCTGAAGTCCCTTCTGGGTTGCCTCTAAGGGCTCCACATGAAAGATTCAATGTGAATATATCCCCAGGTAAGGAAGACTATTCATTCTTCCGGCACTAGAAGGAAGGATTCATCGGTAAGGCCATCGGGAAGGAATTAGGGTTGTCGTATTTGGTGTTTTCTATAAAAGTGTGAATTTTTGGAGTTTGATGTGACATTCCTATGAATTTTCATACATACCATGGCTAAGGTATCTCGGTTTCCTTGTAGTTCCTCCTCGTAACGTTTCCCATAACAATAGTGTGATGACAATGGACAGTTGCAGATGAGGTCGGCCAGTGAAACTGTTAGGTGTCACACACAGTCCTTTCATGGCTTGGGTTCGCATGGAACTTGTTCTTAAAGGAATCCATTTCCAATTCATCAGAGAAGACATCACAACAAGAGTGGGTTGTTATTGTAATCAAAACGTGTTCAGAAGAATATTTTCGTGCTATTCCATGACGAGAATCCTGTTTGCAACTCGATGATTATTTTGTAGTGCATTGACGACACATGGAACACTAGGACACCAAATCTTATGCCAAAAGATCCATTTGAACATGCCATTGCCTACTTCTGAGTTGCATTCCCGGGGATAAGGTAATTCACCCATTCCTTCATCATACACTATTTGAATCTTTGAAAGTTTTAATTAAATTTTTTGTATTCTATCTCTAATAGTATGGTAGCTATGGCTGGTTCATCCTATTCTAGGATTTTTCAATGGGAAAGGTGAGCAACAACAGAAATCAGCGAAGTACTCGGTGGCAAGCTTCCTTTTGTTGGAGCAAGCCTTGTCCAAAAAAACAATATTTTGGAGATGAGATATGGTTTGTTGATATTGCATTGGGCTATAAATTGGTATTCATCAGAACACTCGAGAAGGTTACCAATATAATTCTAATAGATGCATTTAAAATGTTGGTATTAAGTGCATGGGTGGACCAATTTTCTAAGTCGATGAAGTGAAAGACGTTTTCACTGATCTAGGCCAAAATATTTGAGCTTTTATCTGCAATGGGAGCCAAATTGATATCACCACCAATTATAAATTAGAAAGAATCAGATTGAATAATATAAGAATAAGGAGAGAGATTTCTAAATAAATAATATTTAGATGGTGCTTGTCCTCTGTTTTGGACATTTCAATGTTGGATTTATGAGAGATTTCTAAATAAATAATATTTAGATGGTGCTTGTCCTCTGTTTTGGACATTTCAATGTTGGATTTATGTATCATGGGAATTCGTATTCATGCATGAATTGATGGGAAATAACGTTGCCATGGCATTGAGTGTTCCAATGGATACCTTTTGAACTAAGAAATGGTTTTTTTTTAAGGCAATATGAAGTGGATATGTGATATGTTGTGAAATGAAAGTATAGTGTTTGTTGTTAAACGGGTTGTAGTATAAAGTGGGCGTGTTCTAAGTAATGTATCTGATTGATTTGTTTTTTTAATTGTGTAGTAATAAAAAGGGTGTATGTTTTATTTAATGGGTTGGTTTTTACAATTTTGTGTATTATTTTTTTCTTAGTGATAGGAATATGGTTGTTTTTTTTTTCACTTGGATTTAATGTGAAACCATATGTTTGATTCTTTATAATAAGATTAATTAAAATGGTTAGACACTCTACTTTGTTGTGTAAACATTTTATTATTATTATTATTATAATTTAAATCTTTGATTATTAATACTATAACCAATTTTTAAATGTGGATGTATAACTTTGCATAAATTATAATATTAATTGTTATATTTTTAATGTTACTACACCACTACCTAAAATATAAAAAAAGAAAAGATATGCATTAGGAAAATCTACAATTAAAGAATTATTTATAAATAGATGATATATATTTTCTTTAAGACAAGTTATTGAGAAATAAAGTAGACAACCAAAATAAATATTGTAAATAAAAAATAACAATATAATAGTTTATATTTAAAAAGTAATTAACCTATAATATTAAAAACATCTCTCTATATATAATTATATATTATATATAATATATATTATATATATAAATTACTAATAATATAAATAAATAAATAAATATGTGTATGTGGGATGATTATAGGGGACACATGATAGAGCTCCTAACTTGTATTAGGGTTTTCGTTTGAAGGGGAGATGGGCCACACATCGTTGTTGATGCGCTTGTTTTTTCTAGACTACAAAGGAGCACCATGGCTGAGGGTTGATGTGTACTATACTCATTATGGTGGCATTCATGTGCTAGTTTTGAGTCTTCTATGTATAGTTTTGGTTGGTTGCCTCCTTGACGCTCTGAGCATAGCTTTAGCTCTACAAAAGAAAACTTCAAACAAATCAAATGGAAAACCAAAGAGTTCAATACACGACTTGCTGGTTGTGGACTGTCAAATGCAGTGAAGTCATGGTGGGCCATGTATTATGCAATGAAGTGAGGGTGGGCTATGTATTGTGTAGTGAAGTCATGGTGGGCTATGTATTGCTCACAAGTTCACTCTGCGTCGAGGGTTTTGAGGTCACTGGAGGATTTGATGAGACAATTCATATGGGATTCAATCCCTCAATACATACACATTTGTCCATTCAGGTCCAAGAAAATTATAACACTTGAAGAGAAGGACTAGAAAATGCTTTTTATTTTCATAAACAACATCTATGTATCTCTCACTAACACTCTCTTAAGGCACTTGGGCTTGGAAAAAGTGGTCAATATTGTACTGTGCAGATAGTAAAAAAGACTCAAAAATGATTTCACAATATGCCTTATGTTTTCCTTGAAGAGGATGTAGAAAGAAAGCTCATCAAGGTTGTATTATTCTTTTGTTTCCTATCTACTTTGGAGTCTCCTATGTGCGCCACTTTGGGGATATCAAGGTGAGTGGTGGCTAGTGTATTTGTATCTAGAAAGGAGTGTCTACCACCAAGAAAATCTATTTATCCTATCTGTTTAGAGTAGTTTGTTCAACAGGTAGGGGGGACGTTTTTCTTAACATATACTTATAATGAGTATGAACAAGAGGACATCCCAATTCTAGACAAAAAATTCAAACTCTGTCAATATACTGAAACATATTACAGATAAGAAGTGGAGCATAAGTGTAGAGCTACAAAGCTTCATATATGAAGGGGAGTTGCTCCAAGACTACTCACATATCAATGAGTATTGCATCCTTAGGAATTCAATCATAGTAATGAATTTTAAGTTATGTGGAGGAGCACAAAACACATCATCTTCTTACAAGGATGCAATGAAAGGAAAGCCTTCCCTTACTTCTGGACAGGCCTAAAACAATCTAGGACGTCAAGTCTAAAACAATCCAAGACCTTACATTGTTGAAAAAATGGAACAAGAACCAACCATAGAAGTAAATATTTCAGTGCTAAGCTCTTTTTTTCATGCCCTTCAATGTAAGGCAGCCATTTGTAAGTTTAATGGTTTTTGGCCCAAACCTGAAACAAAACCAAAATAAAAATAATACCTTCGAACACTTCTAGAGTAGAGGTTTGGATCAACACATCATCCTAGCTTTACCAGATAACTATCAACACAAACGCATCAGTATAAATGATCTTTCTTCATGCAATGCTCTCTTCAAGCATAACACTTTACCACACCAACATGCTCAGACTTACAAAAATGAATATTGTGCAATCAAATCAACTAAATCATCTTATCAAAGTTTAGATGCCATATGAAAACTAATATAAAAATAATCAATATCACAATATTAGATTCCTTAGACCAAGTGATAGGTAGAGATCTCATATGACTTCATCTATTATCATGCTAGCAAGTTGTCATTTGCTAATAAATATCAAACCACACTTCATCAAGTCATCCTCATGATCATAATATAATCCACTATATGCAAATTCATTTACCAAGGATAAGACATACACAATCCATGCATTTACATGTACAAGAGATTAAACAGGAGATACATCAATATATTATAATAATGGAATTGAATCCACACAATACTTATCATTTTCTGGTAATTTGTTTTTTTGGTGTCATGTAACAATTCACACAGCCAATTATTGCCATGTATGTCTCGTAAGCCAAATATATGTAGTCAAAAATTGTAGACAATGCAACCACAAGAGTAGTTGTGTTGCTTGTGCAATAATTGATGGAAGAAAGTGATGTAAGAATGGTTGCCCCTAGAGAAGGTGCAACACATACAGGTCAAAAGTTCAAATATTTGTAATTACAAGGAAGAAAGGTTATTTGGAAAGAAGAATAAGAGAAGCAAAAGCCCATATTCTAAAAGTAGTAGCTTAGAATTAGGTTATGGATCAAATGGTTGATGAGATCTAAATTCATGTTCAGGTGCCCTCATTCCAACGTGGAGAAAACAAAAGAACATATATGTAGGGAAAATTTAGTAAGCATTTCTCGTAGGTACATTCATACAAGCAACACTATGGTACAAAAACACAGATATTGTCACCACTATTCAAGAGTTAGGAAGTCCTTCCATGGATTACATTACTGTCATAATAGAAAAAAGCATCATGAGAATTATTCAAGTGATTCTGATGACTCTAGAAAGAGACATGAATTTTGTTTTTTTGTTTTTTAGTTGTGTGCAGTTATAGGAATAGCAACCATGGCCGAGATCATGTCAATTCCTATGAAATTTTCCATTCAAAGCAACTATAGGAAATCATAAGTTGTAGCCCATGTTCAATGGGAGTTACAAAAGCGTTAAACTCAGACACAAGAGGTTTTATGAATGGTGTATACATTGCATCTAAAAATCATAATATGGAAGGTTTAAATGTTGGGTGTGTTAAATAAGTACATATGACTTTTGGATGTGATAAAGGATCTTTAACTATCAGTCAAGAGGTAAATTGAGTAATGGTACAATGCACCACTCGAAATGAGAAAAATGGAAAACATGAACCTCACGATGAATGGCTGCAACTCATCTTAAAAAAATTTGCACGAACAAAATCTCAGAGGAAGGCATTTCTTAAAGTGACTTTGAACTTTTTCTTCTATAACTTTAAGAAAACTTAAATGTGAGGGATCATTTCCATTCTAGTCGAAGTGAAATCAAGGAACTTGATCTAAATTTAGTTTGTTATCTGTTATTGATTTTCAAGCTAGTAGTCCTAGATTGAATCCTTTCATGTCATATCAACCAAGGGAGGACTTAGATTATATTGTGGTTCTGAATGAATTCAACTTGATACCAAATATAGCAACAAGATGTTATGGGATTAGTAGGCTAGAAAAATGTGCCAACTAAAGATTAGATCTCCATAATTCGCATGTTAATGAAAAACTTCGGTGCACATCATCGAATCAGAGGTCGAATTGGGCTTATTTAGATCATGAAGAGAAAGATCATGTTTATGAACATGTTCTTCCAAATTGGCCAATGGAGAAATTCATAAATGACAACAGGATTCTTATCATTGGCAAAGCCTACATCAAAGTAAAAATCTCCTCATGGTATTCATAAAGCCATTGCTTCATCTTTTTCTAGCCTTAAGATGTTTCGTCTGCATCAGTGTGGATCGATATGATCATTTTCTTAATCACAAGAATGAATAAGAGCATGGATTTAGCTTCATAATCCCTCCATCCTTCCATGAATGTTTTTGAAACCAAGAATTATTCCTATTAATTAATGAAGAGCCAATGACAGAACAATAACTAGAATCACAATAGGTTTTCACAGTAAGTACCTTGGGAAAATACTGAAGAGGAACTATTGGAGTTTTAAATTCCAAAACATGATCCAGATTACAATAAGACTCCTTCCATCTAGAAGAAGCAGAAACAGGGGAAGACACGGTAGTTGAAAAAATGTCTGAAACAATATGGTCTTCATTCCTTATATGCTTTGGCACACAAGGAAATGAATGCTTAGGATGAAGGCCCAACTGGAAAATCATAACATAAAAACAATCCTTCTCAAGGTAGGAGAAGAGATTAATAGGAAGAAGGTGGAAGAACAACTAGATTTCATAAAAGAATTGCAGAAAATAGTCCATCATCTGGAGTTAGAGAGAAATTATGGGTTTTCATATCTAAGTTATTATGCCTTGCCAACGAACTCTATTGGTTACTTTGGTAAGAGCAAGCCATGGAAAAACAAGAAGATATTGTGGAACTACAATATGAGTGAGTCAGGAGAGAAGAAACACCCATGTTGTCATATCAATTATAGGAATCAATAAGAAATAATTGGAGCATAATTGAATTTAAATTCCAAACTACACTCTCTCCTCTCACAGGCACAACTCATTAATCAATATTAGTAGTTCTGATGCTTAATTTTAACTCTTCCAATTGATTGGATTCTTCATGTAGAATATGGTTATTATCAAAAGGAGAGTATGACAAAGGAAAAATGTCAAATTAGGTATTTCTGAGATGTGGATCTCCATGTATAAAATATTTCAGAGGTATGTTATAAGAAAAAAAATAAACACAATGCAATATTGCTTTGTGTTCAACCATTATATGCCATAAAAATGCATGTATACTCAATACAAGTGCTAACATTAGCAGCGAACACCATCACAGTTGAATCCATTAGGGTTAGATTCTCATTGTAGTCTTTCAACCAAATTGGCATATTTCAAACAAGGGATTGATTTGGTAGCAAGTCTTGGATGGTTTTGGAAAAATAGATACCCCTCTGATCCATGACATAATACTTGTGTGCACACACCTATCTATCTATCTATATATATATATAGATAGATAGATATATAGATATATATAACCTTATGGGATCTGTCTCTCTTCCCCATAATATTGAGATTGAGGGTGGCTTAACTGCAACCACAGCAGTGGCTACTATCAATGCTTGGCCAACTAGAACCTCTTATCATAGGTAAATTGTCACAATTCTTTATTTATGAGGAGTTCACTTGGTGTACCTACTTTGCTATATTTAAGTAACTCATTGTTTCTCATTAAAATGTTCTAAGTATTATAATTGAGATAGTTCGAACATAGATTAAATCTCATTATGGGTTTCGATTTTGATACTACACTCAACAACAATTTCATTATTCAGTCATTTAAGGAACGAAAAAAAACTTGCCACAAAATATATATTTTTGAAATGATGAAACATTCCATAAAATACTCTCTTAATTCTAGAGAGATTAATTTCAACAATGAGCCCAGCTTGTAACTATAATCCATGATATATCTCAATTCTGCAAAGTAAATTTCGAAGTGTTTCTGAAAGACACACTAGTAAATAAATAGAAAAAAAATAATTTTACTTCTATCTTCTATGTTGCTCTTTCCTAAGCTAGCTTAACGACGTTTCCTTTGCAACATATGGTGCAATTGCTAGTTATTATTATTTTAAATAAATTTATAACTTAGTTACTTCTTATAATATTTTTAAGTTTAGCAACTTGAGAGATGTATGTTGAAATTGTGATACTTAATATGGATTGTTGCCTATCATCATTTACCTACCATTTGATTTATATGGTTGGGCTAGTATTAATTGGTTTTTTATTAATTACCATTAATACTATTAATATATGGTTGTATTATACTCTATAAAATCATGTTAGGTTAACTATTATACAACTTATATGATTAGATATAAATGCACAAGGTAGTTCCAAAATTATTTTCCTAGCCTTGAATTACAAATGTGCAAGTCCATCTAAGAAATTGTCCCTCAAGATGATAATAGAAACTCATAAACCCATTGTATTTTTTGTTGTTGCAAAACCTAATGCCAAAAGCATGATATAAGGGACCAAAATTGCTCAAAACTTATGAAAGGTTAAGACTTGAATTTCATGGATGCTATAGGACATTTATGAAAGCTAGTCATAAGATAAAAGAATATTATTTTACCATCTCTAATTCACGCAGGGATAGTGATTCAAGATTAGGGTCTCACTTAACTCATCTAACTTTGCAAAATGACTTGCTTTTGGGCCCTACTCAAACCATTTAGAATTTTGGGGAAACCTCTTATCTATGTCATGTATGAGACAAGGATAGGTAATTCTAAGTGGTGATTTAATTTCACTCTTAATGTATGTAAGGTGTGGCTTCCAACAACCCAAATGATCATTATATCTAATTTTCTTCTTAGAATCCTAGCACTAGTTAGCACCTAAACATCCCGCCAACCAAGCTCACCTTCTTTTTGAAAAATTAAATAACTCGGGAGAGACAAATTTTAAATGACTTAAGAATTCTTTTTCTCCTAATACTTCTTGGAAGAAACCCTTAGACTTTGGCAATAGGTTTCAATTGGATTGCACTTTAACCATAATATAGTTCCTCTCCATGTGGCTCTGCATAATGAAAACCTCCCAACACTTTAAAATTAAACACTAAAAGTCTCATAAATAGGGTTTTCTTAAAAATGTTGAAATTTTTCTAGGTTCACTTGAATAATTCTCTAAGCAAAATTCTATCCTTTCACTTTTATTCAATGTTGAAGAAGAATAAGTTGACAATGATCTTGTGATCCAAGGAAAAATGCAAAAAAGACTATTACCTCCTTGGAGACATAAAATAATCCCTAAACAATAGAATCCCTTTGGATGGATTTGTACTCTTAATAACTACTTAAAAGGATGAACTCTATTAACACTAGAATAAAAGAATAAAACTACATTTAGGAAAAGGAAGGTAGAAAAAGGAAAGTAGTGGAACATAAAGTGTAGGGTTGTCTAGCTCGGTATGGGATGACAATACTAAATTCTTCCCCTTCTTTGTAAATTACTGGAAAGATATGAATTAAATCCGGAAAATTAATAGAGGGGTTAATTAGACACTTGAAAATTTGACCATATCGGTTTACAAGGGGCCATTTATTTTCAATCCATCTTTCAAAGAGAAACTAAATTGAAAGATATGAATTAAATCCAGAAAATTAATAAAGGGATTAGTTAGACACTTGAAAATTTGACCAATATCGCTTTACAAGGGGCCATTTATCGCTTTACAAGAGGCCATTTATTTGGGCCATTTATTTTCAAACCATCTTTCAAAGAGAAACTAAATTGCTATAGATGCCATCCTTTAGGTATATATTTTCTTTACGGAAATTCATACTTAAAAGAAAATAAATACCATATGACAGAGGTGGGAAAATAAGAAATACTCTAAAATTTGCATATTGTTTATAAAAACAAAATTTCTAAGCTAAACGGGCTACCTATAGAATTATTTCTTAATTGGTATGAAATCATAAAAGTAGAGATATGCAGGGTTGTGGAAGCATCTCAACTCTCTAGAACTGTATTATGCTTATTCAACACTCTTATCGAATTCATGGCAAAGATAGACAATGCAACCTTGATATTTTCTACTCAATATCACTTCGTAATAGTATTTATAAGATCATATCAAAAATCATCTCTTCCAGTGTAAAATAAGTTATCTCAGAGTAAGCCTCATGTTGTAGTTCATTTTCTCGTTATCTCAGAGTAAGCCTCATGTTGTAGTTCATTTTCTCGTTATCTCAGAGTAAGCCTCATGTTGTAGTTCATTTTCTCCTGCTAGCTGGAAAGAATAAAAAATATCAACCCAATATAAGAGATGTCGGATATCAACTAAACTGTATATATGTCATATTGTCCTTCCAAGGTTTACGCACAATGTTCATTGATGGAAAAATTCCGCTCATAGCTTTCTTATGAACAAAGAGGGGATACTTTGCCTCAAGTTTCAACCGATGATACGTTCTCCAGCGTCTCATGACAGGTTACTATTTGGAGCAAAAATATACAATGGCTATGGTAAGGAGGTTGTTCTCCATTGTGATCGTGACGTTCGGATCTTGCGGTTCTCCCTTCGACTTGGATAGAGCAGTTATTTTATTAAAATTATCTTCCAGAGTATTCAATTTATGGGGATATAGCATGGCAATTCATCTTTTATCACAAGAAGGTTTTACATGTATGAAGGCTCGATACACATGTTGCCAAACCAAGAGAACAGCTCACGGAAGTGCCAACATTACTGTTCAACACATCGAAACAACATGAAGGCGTGTTGGTAGGAGATAAATGAAAAATAATAGAATGTGATAAAGTTAAAGTGCATGCAGTTAATCAGTCATTTAATGCTTTATGGCAGGTTGGTTAGCTCTGGCCAGAAATAGTTGTGTACTATGCTGTCGGCTATTCAAACTGCATAATTTGTCTTCTCTTTTATATCATGTCTGATGAATTACATGAATTTGTTGAACAGTCACAGGAATTAGAAATGAATCTTTCATCAAACAAACGGGAATATTACATCGTCCATAAATCAAAGCGTTGTAGGGATGACAAGCCTGAAAGTTATCGTTCTCAGATTTCACATGATTGTTCACCACTTGGAAATGGAGTACAATCGCACTCTCCAAAATTTCAGATACATAGTTATGATCAGTAAAATATTCAAATTGAGTGTCTTGATTTGGACCTCATTAATCATCAACAATTTGTATCAAGAAAGAGAATTCATGAGAAAATTCATGAATTTGTTGGTTCTCCCATAGAAAAGTCATCAAATTATATTGCTATAATAGCTAAGAGGGAGCCTCCACTTGACGAGACTGAATTCGACGAGAAGATTCAAGAGATTCAGGGCATGATAAGAAAGACTCTCTCCTTTTTTAAATCAACGGTTCATAGCATTCCAGCGCAGATCCAAGGGGTTCCCGTGGGGACAAAATGCACGCTGTATAGCGTTAAAGGTGTCCCCACAAGCTTAATAATGGTATTCATATGAAAATTCTACTAACAGTTTTACTTTTTGGGGACCTGAAATGTATTGTATTTCTCTTAGGCCAGGTTTTTATTTGAAAAGTTTTTTTCTTTAATATTATATATATAATGCTAAAATTACTATTTTGTAATTTAAAATTTTTCAAAAACTTACAAAAAAATACAAACAATTCCTTAAACCGTTTCAAAAATCAATTAGTTAAGTTAGGCCAAGGGGTCGAAATAAAAGTCGAGGAATTAGTTTTTTTGGCGGAGGGTGGGGTCCAATCCTAAGGCATGGGTATTGGAATGCAAAAATCTTTGTGAAGCTCAAGTAATGAATTATATTTAGATTCTAATTTTGGGAAGTTGTTGTCATAGTTTTTCTCTCATGACTCAATATTCATCCAAGTTTTTTCTTCTTTTGGACAATGTAAGATGCAATTGGTGCTTCATTTTAACTTTTAATGAATTTACTTAATTGTACTCATGACAATTAATCTTGAAGCCCTTAATGAATAGCTCCACATCCAAATGTCTCATTCATATTGTCTTGCATTTATTTTTCTGCAGTAGTCTAAATTCAGATTCTTATGTGCCTAATTTGGACTTTGTTTTCTATTCTTCTTCAATCCACACCTCCATTCCATCATTTTGTAGTTCTCAGACCGTTTTTCCTTGGAAGGCTAGGGTTTCAGAACTAGAAGTTTTGGTTACAAGCCTTCATGGCGTGTACTTCCATCCAGTAATTTTAATTATTCTTATCTAATTTGAAAATGTCTTAGGCATTGGTTCCTCCACAGCCAACATTTGTCTCCTAAGGAACAACACATCACTAAATCATTTTGGCTTTCTAGAGGGAGACAAATTCTGTGAGGTAGTAGGTGTTGCTTAAGAGGGTCTACACTAGTAAGAAAAAAAAATGATTACTATTCTTTCCAAAGTTGACCTCTCCAAGGCCTCAATCAATTTAGTTGGATTTTCGTATGTCTCACCCTCATTGAATTAGTATTCAACTTACACTTTGTGTCTTATGTTATAGCTTGCACTAGTTTGGCAACTTTTGCAGTCTTAATTAATGGGTCAACTTCTTACTACATTAAATATTAGAAAGACAATTCGCAGGGATTCCCACCATATTCCATGATTTTCCTCATTGCATGAGAAGGGCGAACTAGAGATGTTACCGCTACATTAGCAAATGGTTCCTTTAAAGGAATGCAAATTGGTAATTCTTGCTTTTCTTTGCATTTCTTTTGTAGACATCCTTATTTTATGTGATGGATTGTAGTGGGTGTTGAAAAACTTTGAGGAATTTTTATATCTCTTTTGCATAGCCACAAGTATGAGAACATATTCTACCATATCTCTAGTAATTTGTTGGGGCCTCTCTAAGCTTGAGAAGGTATATATGTATCATATTTCCACTCAAGATAATCCACATTCTCATCCATGATGAACTAATGGCGTAAGAAAATAAACTTTCTAGTGATGGAAATATAGAGATTTATTACTATTTTACATTTCAAAAGGATTTGTTATTCAAGTTACCATCATATCCCATTTATGAAATAATAAATTATAACCATAAATAATGGGACATACAATATTCTTAGAATCTAAAGATAAAAATCAAACCAATAGTTGTAATAAATCATTTATGGACCATATTGGCATCACGACAGGGTGGGGGATAGAAGACCTAAAGTTTAACAATTTTCGAGCAAAACCCTCAAATATACTGACATTAGAAACACTTGAAGGCATGTGAGGTCTCACCCAAGGTATGCGATGGGATTGCAAAACTTATGTAGGTTATGCAAGGAAACTAGGATATGGAAGACTATCTTGGCTTATGAAAATCCTACTCAACATGTCGTAGATGTCATACATCACAAATATTTCCACAACCTATACATGGATATTTTAGAACTTTCCCTTATGAAATCCTATAGTTAATATTTTTGTATAAGTTAACAATTATGGAGGTCTTACAATTTTTACAAGGATCCCTCCTTTGATATCCTCTCAACTATTTTTCATAAAATAGCTTTAACAGGAAATAGAAAATGTTTGGATCCATTCTTTATGAACTAATATAATCATACACTGCAACTAATAGAGTGAAAATGGAAAGAACTCAATCCAAACCTAAATCCCACCTAAAATAATAATCATTAAAATCAACACTATACATGGAACAAACATCTGAGACCCAAAAATCCTATGAAATGATTATATTCATATTAATCAACAACATAATGTTAGATATAATACACAAGTTGAGAGAAGGAATTGGTAAAATAAAGCTAATTATTACTTCTAACCAATGCCATAGGATTTAAAGCCATACAAGATTTCATACAAAAAGTTAGCTAATGTTTCTTCATCATGTCCCTCAATAAACTTAGAATACACTAAATAAGGAAAACCATACTAAAATAGAGTACCTAGAAATAAATACTAGAATTCCCACCAAAGCACTTCAATTAGAGTTGAAGATAAGCTTTAAAACCCTTGATTTATAGAAATCAACCTTTTTCTCTTTGATGTTGCTTAGATCTAGCACTGTGAATCCTTTTTCAACTAATCTTTCCACCTCAACCACTATGTCGTGCCTACATGTTCCCTCCTCAACTATCCATCACTTTAGTATGGGTTGAATTTTCTACCTCACCCATATCTAACTACCCTAAATCGTTGGTAGATACTCTATCAATCACAATACTAATTTGAGTAAAAATTAGTATATACCCATGGTCTTTACCCATGTTTTTTTAACTTAATAAGGAACGAAAAATACTATAAACAATAGGCATTCTTGAATACGTCAAGGATCCTATTTCAAATAACATGGGTTTTACATTTTTCTTTGGGGGAAACTATGAGATTCTAAGTTTTACTTCCCCATTCATTAACAGGATATTTACTGATAATGGAAATAACTCTATCGATAACATGGTCTTATTTTCCCTTATTCCACTCATTTGATCACATCCATGGAAATTATTGTCATTGTTTTTGTGGCCACATTTATGTTGATGGGTTTTTCTATGTCTCCCTATACAAATCCAACGAAGAAGACCAAAGCTTGAGAGCTTCAACATAGGGGAAACAGGGGCCATTCCACACCATCTAGTGCCCAAAAATGGTGATCATGGATTCAACAAATCTATAATAGAAAGCTTCCTAGTGTTTCCATTTGTTCTCATGATAGACCTCAAGGCACATATAAAAGAATTACGCAAGTGTGTTATCTATCTCATTGATTTTAGAGAGGATGGGCTATTTTGATTTCTTCTTAAGTGTAGCCACACCTTCCATCTAGAATGCATCAATATGTTTCTTTTCTTATAAAAATTATGCCCTATATGCAGAACTAGTTAGGTTCCTATAGAAGTCAATAACAAACTATTGAGACATCAAATTTCTTGAGACTACACGATTTCACTAACTAGTGGTAATGGTGGATGTGAGAGGATCCATTATCATTTCCATATATGGAGGTGCTTTTAGAGGAGTTGTTATCCAAAATTCCACCAAAGCTAGTGGAATTGAGGCTCTTTTGTATAGTGATCTAAAGAAATTTGGTGATAATGGAGAATAAGGTTACTTCCTGAATTCAAAATGGATGCCATAGAGTGTAGTTTAAAGAGGAACCATAATGCAAGGAAATAAAAATCCATTGACTCTTATATTTACAAGGATTGAATATGATAAGAGATTATTAGTGTCAACCAAGGAATTTGGAAGAAATTCTAGAGTATTCCCTTGATTCACATATCCACAAACAATGTCCATCGCATTCTCATGTCCCTCTCAGTTCCTTGTCCATTTTCTAGTTGGTGAAGATTAATCAAATTATAAAAACATTATGCACTTAGTACAAGGCTTAGGATCCTTAATTTTAGTTATATCGAAAAAAACAATCACCATGATTATAATTTTTTTGCTATGAAAATTGTCTTAGAAGAGACATACATGTTTGTTGTTCTCGGAATCCATTGAGATGTTGGGATATTGAATATCTCATTTGGTCTCTTCCACACTTCTAATATCAATAAATAGTGCATTAAACCCATATCCTTCATTTTAAACTCTAAATTGAGCTCCCTCTTACACCCACCTATGAGCATCTCATCCCCTGTAAGAAACATGTCATCTACATATAGTTCCAATATCAAGGGGAAACAATCTTCAACCTTCTAGTAAAGGTTGGGATCTACATTACTCTTGGTAACCTTAATCTCATTAAATAACTATCTATTTTGGCATGCCATGCCCTTTGTGCCTACTTAAGCCCATTCTTGTAACAACTACACCATGCCTCCTAAGAGATTAACATCAAAAGATGCTACAAAAGGCAATATTAATGAGGTGGTCCAAATTCATTCATCCTCAGCTCCCATTCTAACTGATACACAATTGTAAATTGAAAAAGACTCATGTATCACATGGAATATTGTTAAGGATGCATTCACGACCATAAAATTTAAAGCAGATCTAGAAGATAAAGAGGTTTATATCAATAGCCAATGGTGAGGACTTCAAAGGGATTCTTTTAGATTTCCAATCTTACCTTGTGAAAGTGTTATCATATTTATTATACAAGGTTTCGACACCAAACACAATCATAAATGTTTTCAGTACTTGATAAAATTATGTTCACAAATTTACAAACAAAAGAATATTGAATCCTTCCCGGAAGGGTGGTTTTACATGCTCCATCATATGTCTCTAATGGGAAGATTTTCAATAGGTTTGATCTTATGTCTCAACAACTAAATATAAATGTGAATAAGGAGAAAAGGCCACAAAAAGGAAAGAAAAAATAGTTCTACATGTTTTCCTTCCTACTAGACGATATATGTGCTCGCAATGCTTACACTGGTATAGATTGGAAATGGACTTCCAGGGTCCCTCCTATCCATATCTATTGTAAGTTGTTGGCTTGAATGTAACTATAGTTGGGTGTTTGAAAAGTTGGTTGATAATTTCTTCAGGGTCCTATACTAGATGATCCTTAAAGAAGAGGCCTCTTACATGTCTCGTGATGAAATGAGTGCAACATTAGAATTTATAGATTGGTTTGCCTCACTACATGGCACATAAGTTAGATTGTTCGGCTGCTAGAAACCATCACATCTCTTAACCATGTATGTCATTGACAAAATAGTCATACAAGAGGTCACATATCTATTTTGATAGGTTTTTCCGCAGTGCTACAAAAGAAGAAGAAATAACTATGCCCTGCTCTTCCCTTGCAGGTGGAATCTTACATGGTTAAGAACTTGAAGGTCACAGAACATGAAGCGAAAAAATTGGAAGACTTCAAACTATATAGAATTGAATATCATTAGTATGATCCTAGAGGAGCTTTCAAGAAGCATTGTTCCAAGTTACACTTTGTTTGGCCATATGGGACCTAAGCTAGGTCAGAGGACGATAAGATGAAGAATCACTATGATGTATCTTGGTCATGTGCACCATGAGATTGGGGAGGCCCTTTTGATGTAGTTCTGAAACAAGGTGTTACTCAGGAGGGAAAATAGCCAAAAGATCACTCCATAGTGAGTATTAAGTATAAGAGGAACGTTCCCCACAACTCAACATAGGAGAAAAGCCACAAATTCAATGAAAATCTAGTTATTCTAAAGGAAACTTTGGTAACATAATGGAAAAGGAAGCATCTAGAATTGGAGAGAAAATAAGAAGAAGAGTGGATACATAAGAAACAAAGAGGAGGAAATGAAAGTGCCAGAACAAGTTAAGAAAAAATGAGGGAGAAGAAGCTCAAGTAAAGCAGGCATAAGAAGAAAGGCATAAACAAGTTGAACGAGAAAAAAGTAAGTGAAAGTAGGATCAAGATATTTCTAAAGAGATAGAGGAACAAATAGTAGCCTCGGACATGGAAATAGAACAAGGGGAGAATAAGAAAGACTTTGAACTTATGTCCAACACAGAATAAATCATCTGTCAACCTTTGTCTCTTCCTACATATGGGAAAGCCCCAAGTGGTCAAGAGATCTCCCCATTAGATGAATACATGATTGTGGATATCTTGAGATTAACATTTAATGAGATCCAAAACAAAATTGTGCATGAAAGAAAGAAAAACTTTCCCAATGATCTAGCACATCCTGCTTTCATTCACACAGAAAGGGTGATCATCACTAACACTGGAAGGAATCGTCATACCATTTTTGCTACTAACTTAGCCTTTGCAGGTGCTTCAAAAGAAAATACAAATTTCATGATGGGAAAAATAAAACAAATGGAAAAGAAGATGGAAGCTTCAAAGCAACAAATAGAACAACTCCAACTAGAGAATCAAAAGTTTTCTTCCACACATGCCTAGCTAAAATAGCTCCAAGCAGATATATATGGTGAGATCGAGGTATTGGGAGACACAATGAGGCATATTTTTGAGGAGTTTTCCACCTTGCATAAAGCAATAGTTCCTTTACATGATATGCAAAAGAAATCATGGGAAAATGTTAAAGAATTAAAATTCATTCATGCAACCATTACTGTGATTTATGAGTGGGAACTAAGTACAGGAGTGTACCTGCAAATTGGTTAAGAAAATAAGGCAACAAGTAGAGTTGGAAAAGGATGAAGTTAGAATTTCTGTATAAGGCAAAAAACAAATCATCACCTTTGTGTCCAACATTCTAACTATGAATTCCTGGTTGTATAAAAATCTTGATTCCTTGTTTCAAGCACATAAGATCCCCTCAGTAGGGCCATTTGTAGAAACAAAGGGAAAAAATATGGTGAGGAATGAGATTGAGGGATACTTCAATAAGCTGAAGCATATCACTACCAAGGAATACTTGGAAGTTAATAGACAAAACATGAAAAAGTACATATGTGGTGCTACTAAGATCAATATTAAGTTGTTTTGGTCATAGAAAGAGGCACAAATTGGTTCCAAAACCATTTAGCCAGATGCAATGGAAGCTAGAGTCCATTTTTCACTGAATCTTCCAGCATATTTTAAGGAGAGGAGCACATAGTGCAAAGCTTGACATCAATGTGTAACGACATAATTGCATGTTGAAGTTGTCGAGTTATAGTTTCCTCAAACTCAAGTTTAATGTGTCTAGTTTGTCTTATTAGGCTCTACCATTTTTTCGTATATGGGTTTTTGTATTATTGTATTTGAAATAAAATATGAAACTGGAAGTCCAAGAGTTATTTTTGGAATATTAAAAGTCACTAGTTAGGAAAATACAAAATAAATCAAAGAGTCATGATGGTAGCTCAAATATCAGAAGCAAAGATGCACGGGGGCTTCACTGGATGAGAATTACCATAGCACACAGGTTCATATTTAGGGATATATATTGAGAAAAAACTGGCATAATATATTAGGGTATCTATAGGGGTGAAGGGTTTATATATTAGAGGGTATAAAAAATGGAGCTCAAAGTTAGTGAAAAAATATAAAGGATTATAAAGAAATTTAATGACAAAATTGATACCTACAATATCTAGTGAAAGTAGTTTTTTTTTAAATTGCGAAGGTGTATTGGGTTTGTATTGGTAGGGGGTTAAGTAATGTGACTTTTAGAGGAATTTTCCAATATGTAGTCAAATTAGGGCTATGGTTTAGTATACCACAAATGCATGTGATATGTTAGAGGTTCATTGAGTGAAGCTCACGTGGGGAGATGAAGGGTCATATCATTTATTATAAATAAACCCTCATAATTCAAGAAAAGGGGTCAAAACCAAAGGATTAGAAGCTTAGATTTGGATCCTTGGTCTCTATAGTCTAGCATAGGAGGAATATCATTCTTTGGTGAAGTGAGTGTTGGCTTCGTGTTCCACTATTGGGGTTAATGTCTTATCAATGTAAGTGTATGCTTGGAACGTTCACTTTACAATAAGAAGCTCATAGTTGACATGTCTTCATGCATGTGTCATGGATGTACTAATAGTATTCTTTATATTTTTTTGATGTACATTGCTTCACTTACCCTAATTATAATAAAATAATTTATTTTCTTTACTATGTATCTTGTTGGATGTGTGTTGGTTATGTTATTGTGATTGTTGTTATCTCGTGAAATATTTTGCAGGTTAAGTAATGATTATTCTGTATTGCTCATGCATCTCTTTTAAGTTAGTACTAGTATCTTATTCTAAGGGGATCACTTATTTCCATTTGGTGTGATAGACCCTTTCATGCATTACATTTGATAATTCAGAAATTTCATACACTTGTTGTCACCAAAGTCATATATATATCATTCTATGTGTTTATCACAACCAAGGAACATCATTGAAACCATTACTTTTAACAATCAACTATATTTTAGTTGGGGATCCTACTCCGAATGGTGTGGGGTCTAATTGGGACTTCACATGGGGGAGAAACCCTTCCCTCTTGGTGGCTTCTAGCACCGTCAATAGATTTTTGGCGCTAGAAAGAGGACCAGGTGACAAGATGAGCCTGTGAAGCCTGTTTGAAATTTTATTTTCATAAACTGGCTTCTTCCCATATATTAGCCCTAACATGTTCTTCTAGAGTTGAAAATATAAAAATTCCCTCAGTGATAGCTCATGAGTTGTTGAATCTAAAATTTGATCGCTAGGGTGGAATAAAGCACACCCTCTACTTTCTTGAAATTTTCAATTCTCATGAAATTAATTGTGTTAGGTCCCTATACTAATAGTGTAACCCCTTATTGTTGTTAGTGCAACCCCCTTATTATATTTTTACGACCATGTAGTCCCCATATTGTTATTATTGTGCACCATAGAAGCCTATTATTGTTAGTGGTGTGCCCTTACATTATTATTGTTATGTCATCTCTCATTATATTATGACCCCTTAGACTTCTATATATAGAAAGGAGGCATGTTCATTTGTATCATCCAAGAATTATTCATTTGTGTAATGTAAAGGAGGTTTCCCCGTTGAAGAGGTTTATTTCTAAGGAGTTGATCTTTCTTTTCTATCTTTCTATGAGCTGGTTTCATAACATTTGGTATCAGACCTTTGAATTCTAGGGTTGTGCTACTCCAAACAAGTCATCATGGAATTTTAACTATAGCATTTATTACTAG
Organism: Pinus taeda; assembly: GCA_000404065.3. Taxonomy (NCBI): domain Eukaryota; kingdom Viridiplantae; phylum Streptophyta; class Pinopsida; order Pinales; family Pinaceae; genus Pinus; species Pinus taeda. Next base: position 30,787 of record APFE031760077.1, read on the forward strand.
ATGTTTCATAGGCTAAAAAAACAACCCATTTCAAGCAACGTCTCGCTTAACCCCGGGTCTAAATTTCAGATATTGTCTCTCTAAAGTTTCGTTGATATGATCTAAGGAAGTTAGGGTTTTTGCAAGCTCTAGAATTCCATCTCATATAGGTCATCGTGCAATTTTCGCTATAGTTTGTTTTCTACTAAGTTTTATATTCTGAAATTAAAACCAATTTGAGCCAAGATATTGGTGAAGCATGGACTGAAATTTCATATTTTTCTTCATTATATTTTCGAGATACGGTCCACGAAATTTAGGGTTTCTGCAATCCCCCAAATTACACCCCCAATAGGTGACCTTGGGAAAATTGTCATAACTCTCTCTTGTAGCATCTTATTCAAATTTCATAAAACGAAACAGAAATAAGAAAGAGTGTAGTTTGTTGGGTATCATTTTCAGAACCTAAGCTCGAACCAGTGACATGTGTAACATCATACAAGTTCGCTCTATTGAACTAGTCTATAATAAAGTCATCGCGGGAGATTGGGCATAACTATTTCTTCGAGAATCTAATTGTGATCGAAATTGCAGGGTTAGAAGGAGGGCTCAGAGGACTATGGTAGGACAATATATCAGAACTTAAACATCCAAAATTTTAGAGTTGCAGCCATTTTAAGATTGAACTACGAAAATCAAGAAAAAAGCGATATGAGGAAGTTTGATGGCAAAGATCTGGTAAATCGAATACTACAGATGGATAAATATTTTGATCTACATGAGGTGCAACTATTATAAAAGGTATGTATGGCATCTTTATATTTAGAACTAAATCAATTTTTATGGTATAAAGGGCTTCTTTCTCATAAAGCACTTGTCACTTGGTCAATTTTCACGGAGGAAATGATAACACATTATGAGGATACAAAGAGCACCACCATCTTTACCCAATTGCTAAATCTCAAACAAAAGGGTTCAACGTCAGAGCACATTGAAGACTTCCAAAAATTGAATATAAGGGTAAATGATATTCCAGAGAAGCAAATGATTGATTTCTTCATAGGGACTTTAAAGGATAGCATTCAACATTAGGTTCATCTTTGGGAACCAGATTCATTAGAGAAGGCATTCAGGATGGAAGAAAATTTGAAAGTGGAATTATGGAAACAAGGAATCCTACCACTCAAAAATATGAATATGGAAGTTTTTTGCACCTAGCATTCCAGAACCTACAAGTTTTACACCAAAACGATTGGAAGAAAAAAGAGAAAAAGGGCTTTATTAAATTTGTGATAACAAATACACTAATGGTCATAAGTGTGCTGAGAAGAAATTATTTTACATAGATTGTGAAGAGGGGGAAGAAAAGGATCAAGAAAAATCAAAAGAAGAGGATATACACTAGGAACAAACCCTAGAGAAAGAAGAAATGAATCGGACCATAACTTGTAAAGCATTGGCAAGAATTACCACTCCTCAAACTCTCAAGATAAAATGGCATATCAAGAAAAAAAATGTTCAAGAAGTGAAAGATCACATCAAGCACCAAGAAATGAATCCAACCATATCTTGTAATTCATTGGCAGAAATTACCACTCCTCAAACTCTTAATATAGAAGAACATATGAAGAAGAAAAAGGTACAAGAAATGAATCTAACCATATCTTGTAATGCATTGGCAAAAATTATCACTCGCCAAACTCTCAGGATAGAAGGACATATCAAGAAGAAAAATGTACACACAGTGAAAGATCACATTGAGCATCAACAACAAGTTCTCCAAATTTTAAAGGGTAATGCCACTTTGGTGAAGAATCGAACGAAACAATAGGCAGATCAACATCACAGTGAAAGAAGTTTTGATGTAGGCATTTGGGTATTTTTACAGCTACATCCATACAAACAAATGTCCATCAAACAAGCTATTTATGAGAAGGAAATGTTGGCAATACTACATGCACGTAGAAAATGGAAACCTTACCTAATGGGAAGACACTTGAAGGTAAATATAGATCATGATAGTCTTAAATATTTTTTAGAACTAAGATTATCTTCAAAAGAACAAAAAAAATGGGTCACAAATATGTTAGGTTGTGACATTGAAATCATCTACAAAAAAGGGAAACAAAATGTTGTTGCAGATGCACTCTCAAGAAAGGATGAGAATGTGGAAGCATTGTTTTGTGCTATTTCTATTATCCAACTAGATTGGATAAACGAAGCAAGGGATAAATGGAAGAATGACAAAGAAGTGTGGCCACTCATTCAAAAGTTGCAGAAGATCCAATTTCAAATAATATTTACAGAACTTGATGAGGAAGGAAAAATCATATTGCAACCTAAAGCAGTCACAGAAAGAAGAAATCGGCAGCTATGAATTCGATCAATTTCAGAGTATCTCATCAAGTGGAAGAACTTACCCACTGAATATTCCACATGGGAGGATGAGAATTTGATACAGAAGCATCCAGAACTACTTAAGCATTGAGAACAACACTTTTTGAAGGGGACGGTCATGTTAGGTCCCTATACTACTAGTGTAACCCCTTATTGTTATTAGTACAACCCCCTTATTATATTGTTGTGCCCGTGTAGTCCCCATATTGTTATTATTGTGCCCCATAGAAGCCCACTATTGTTATTGGTGTGCCCTCACATTATTATTGTTATGGTGACTCTGATTATATTATGACCCCATAGACTCCTATATATAGAAAGGAGGTCTTGTCATTTGTATCATCCAAGAATTGTTCATTTGTGTAATGTAAAGGAGGGTTCCCCCTCGAAAAGGCTTATTTATAAGGCATTGATATTTCTTTTCTATATTTTTGTGAGCTGGTTTGATAACAAATTGTGGGGACACTGCTTGTAGGTTGTTTGTACTTACATTTAAAGCACATGTTAAACAGTGGTGTTATACATTTCTGATCACCTATATTCATTCCTTCCAAAATCTTGTCAAGGATATTCATCAAGCCTTTGACAAGAATGGTTATGGAAGTGTTTACAAGAAAATTGTTCATCTCAAAAACGAACCTGATGAATCTGTTTAATATTTTGATGATCGATTCATTCACTTTTGTTATGATTTTTCTAAGGATGACATAGACTAGACTTTTATGAAATAGAAAGTTGAGTAACTTATTCATAGTTCTTTGAATCCATCTGAATTTGAATCCTTTGTAAGTCTCCAAATACTTCTTGGTTATGGAGATTTCAAATCTTCAAAATAAGAAATCATTGTTCCATGTGAATTTTCGTCTTCTTTCAATTATTCATCAAATCAAGTAGTTCCATGCAGTCGAGGTTGGATAATATGATAATCAATTTTTCTATATAATTCCATCTTCTCCCTCCCCAAATGTTCAATATTTTCACTCAATTTTCAATTTCGAATTTTATTTAATCAATGATGTAACATTTTTTATTCTTGATGCATTTCTCACCCTCCATCATTTGTTCCCTCGGATACTCATGATCTTGATTTGTCACATTGATCTGTTAAAATTATTTCTTGTGATTCTCAAGAGGATTAAGTCCAATATGGAAGATTAAAGAAGATATTTCACTTGATCTTTCAATTTATTCCCCTTTCACTCATTGTCTTGACATTTTCACTGATTCTATCACACCTGTCACATCTTTCAATGATACGATTTTAAATGGTATTGATTTTTATTAAAGAAAGGAATTAGGGACTGTTGATTTCAAATCGAAAGAAGGCGAGGAATAATCCACTCGTCATAATCTATCTCATTACTCATATTTTGAATATGAAAAAGTAGTGTATGTTATTTCATGTTTTCAAACTACCCCTCTCCATGATTCATCAGATCATGAGGATCCCTTTCTCTCAGATTAAAAATCAAACTTTGATCATGGTCATCTTAATATATTCATTGATTCATCTAGTAATGATTTTTTTTTAATTGTTGACTATTCCAAGCCACCAGTTTTTGATGATCTATATTCTGATACTCCACAACCATGTCAATATTCTAAGACACTTGAGTCAATGCAAATGGTTATGTCAGGATATCATGATCTTGATGGTTATTACAAGTATGATCATATTATCACTCTTTCTCAGAAAAAACCTCAATAATTGATCACAAATGTTGGAAATGAAATTATTCTTCAACTTCAAGATCCTTCACTCGTTTACCATGTTCCCATTGCTAAATAGTTGGAGGAATGTTACTTGAGAAGTCCCTTTGCTAAGAATAAGTTATTTTATTTCTACATATTTGCAAATATTGAAAGTGAGAATGAATTCTATGGTATGAGAGTCTATCGCAATGTGTATAAAAATTATGTTGAACCAGAAAAATGTTTAGTACATGCATTATTATCTATTGGGATAGGGTCCCTTGTAGTTAATTTTGGGGCAAATGCCGAAGTTTTGGGGAAAAAAGCCCAACTTTTTGTTATGTAAAGTGTAAAGTCTCTGCAATTTTTGGTCGCAAAGCACGTAGATAGTAAGTATCATAAAGGAATTTCCCTTCTTTTATGTAAGTTGTGTTGGATTTAGTAGATCTACCCATGGTCTGCGGACGATGGGATTGTATAAAAAGGGGAGTCTTAGAGAGTCTAAGGAAGTTCATAGTTGATGATAATAAATGTAATGCATCATTAGAAGTGAAGGGAGAAGAGTATTAGAGGATAAGAGAGGTTATGCAACATTGTGTGGAGAGGCATAGAATAGAGTCTGCAGCTGAGTGCCCAAACCCCTGCAGCTAAGTGCGCAGGTAGTCTCAACTCTGTAAGCATAAATGAAGCATTAGAAAAGTGATTATTATGGAAATATCTATGTTTTTTCTATTTACTCATGTTATGAATGATTGCATTCATGTTATGATAAATGATGGGTTTATGATTTAATATTGTATTGATGTGTGATTCTGCATATTTTACATTGCTATAAGAATGCAAGTAATAATATCTATTTACGCGAAGGATATATTAATGCGTGTTAATTTTATCAAACACTTAAGACGATCTGGGTAAATACATAACTAATGGTAGTTATAGAGGTGCATAAGTGGTTGAGTTGCCTGTTTAGGGTCCATGAATGATATTTTTTGACCTTCGCGAAGGTCTAGAGGCCGGTAACAAGAAGTTATATTGATAAGCCTTAAGGGCTTCTCGATCTGCACAAAGGAAAGTTTAGGGCACAAAACAACATCACAATCATCTCTCGGTGTAGAAACTTGGTTCCAGCATCCCCCCACATTGCTTCGAGCGAGACTTCAGTCTGTGCTCCACAGATTAATGCCGAAAGGGCTAGTAGTGTAGGGATTTTTTTGGGAAAATTAACTCTAAACCTAGGTTAGGACCTAGTAAGCCAACAAATGGTTTCGTTGTGAGGACTGTGATATGCATAAAGAAATGTGTGATGTCGCATAACTGGAATCCAAAAATGAAGGAAATTGAAGACTCGTTGGATATAAAGATCCATGAATTCACGGTACAAGAAAACAAAAATCTGTGATTGACGAAAGAATAGTGGTTGGATAGGTACCTATACACAGAGATCCACAAAATTTTCTTTTTTTCATTCCCGGTCGAGCGATATGAGTGGATCGCTAAATTAGCAAACAAACAGGGAAGGTGGAGGCTTGACGGTCCAATAGTGTGGACCTTGGAGTTAGTGCAGAGATTGGAAGCCTCTAAAGATAAGATCACGTGCATTGTTGATCATTGGCTTGATCATGTCATCACAGGGTTCATGACAAGATCCGTGGTCGATACATTGGTTAGCTACAATGAAGCAGTGTGATGCTTCTTCAAGGGAATGCAAGGTAATTATTTAAGATCTTTGAATACTTGGATTAAAACCCTCTTGTGCGAGAAGAGGGTTATGAAACTACCTTGATGTTTGGAGCTATGTGAAGTGGAAATTTATTCAGGGATAGAAGTGGAACAAGAATTGAATATAGCCTGCTGATTGAGCCCCCTATTAGTGACGATGAAGAAGCGGCATAGGCTTCTCCATAGAGCATTGTCTAGTTAATAAGGTGAGGGTTCCCGTGAATACCCCATTTTCCCAAACCACCTCCATCTTCACCTCCACCACATACACCTTCACCCACATCGCCACCACCTCCACCACCATTCAATATGGCGAATACAGTGAAGTTGCCCCTTTTCAAGGGCCTCAGAAATGAGGACCTGGAGTAGTTTGGTTCATTGTGAAGGTTGTATGACAAGCTCAGAACATTACAGATGATTATATGAAGAAACAAATGTTGGTTATTGCTTTACAAGAATGCGTGTTAACGTGGTACATTAAGTACTACACTGATAACCCGAGAGCTGCGTTGCAGTTTTCAGACTGCAATGAGTAAGGAATTTAGTAGACCCAAGTCTGAAGCACAATCAATTGTGTGATTCAAGGAAATCATGATGAAGCCTGGAAAGACACCCTAGGAGTTGGATTAGAGATTGAAGTGCAAGATCCATGAAACTAACATGAATATTATAGATGGGCAGCATCATGAATGGTTTGTGGCTTCACTCTTGTTGCATTTAAGGGCTGCTTTGTCACAGCAGAAAATTGGGACCCAGGCTGAAGCCCTGGAGATTGCAATGAGATTGCATGAGACACCAATTCAAGATGTTTCTTTTGGGGTTCAACGCATTCACACAGAGTTGCAGAATATTTTCCTAAAGTTCCATAGTTTGAAGAAAGATAGAGCAACTTGGCTTAAGGTGCGTGAGGAAGTTTTGTGTTTGAAATGTAAGAGTCATGGGCATGATAAATATCATTGCCTTGTATTCATGAAATATGTTGCGGGAGGAGGGGTGATGCCCTTGAGGCTGAAAGCTCAAGCAAGGCCAAGTACAGGGACCCTTATGTGTTGTGCTATTTGTCAGGTAGCTAGAAAACATGCGATAGATAATTGTCACTTGTTGTTGATATTTGTAGAGACTGCAACATCTCTTCTGCAACTTCTGAAAATTAGTAGGTCATGATGAGTGCAATTGTCACAGTTATGAGTTAATGATAGAGAGAATGGCTATGTATTAGATGTATATAGAAACTTGGCCTTCATATCAAGGCGCTGGAGGAGTGCAAGGAGGATATCAGGGGTGCAGACAAGGCTGAGGTAGAGGAGGACCCGCGAGAGGTCGGGGAAAAGTTATTTGCTAAAATTGTCGAGGACCAGGAAAATATTCATGAGAGTGCACAAACCTAATGCACATGTCATTCCGATACTATACTCAGTTTGACCATTCGAAAGAAGACTGCCTGATATTAATAACTAAGATGCGCAAAAATAGGATGCAACCTGAGCAACCTACCCAGAACTTGAAGATGATGAGTGTTGAACCCTACAAAGAGGATCCTAATGTGAATATTGTGCTATGAATTGGAATGAAGACTAGCGAAGATAAGGGAAAGAAACTTGAAGAAAGTGAAAGGGTCCGCAAAGCTCTAGAGAAGGAGGTTGGATTTAATTTGGACTGCATGAAAGAAACCTTCATGGAAGCAAAGAAAAGTTTCGCTGAGGTTTCTACCTTAGGAAGTCAGCGTAAGAAGCTTGAAGAAATGGACCCATCCATGCTTACTACCTTTTCGGAGACCTGTAGGAAGCTATTATGTGATAAAAAGTCGTAAAAGGATTACAGGAGTTGATCAATAAATGCGTTGGAAACCAAAATTCTCCTGAGGGACTGCACATGGTCAAGAAAATTGGTAAGCATAAGGCAAGAATAGAGTGAGAGATGAGGCTCACCACACAAATAGGAGAGTATGAAATGGACCAAGTTGTTATGGATCTTGGATTAGATGTGAATGTTTTTCCAAAACAAACAATGGAAAGAATGGGGAGACCTGCATTGCAGTGGTCTCCTATTCAATTGAGTATGGTGAATCAGCAAAAGGTTATCCCCATGTGAATATTGCATGGAGTGACAGTAGATAATGAAGGTGCGAGTGTGTTGGATGATTTTGAAGTGATAGAGATTGTCGATGAAAAGAATCCATACCCTGTGCTCCTTTGGATCGATTGGGCTATTGACATGAATGGGGTGATCAATTTGAAGAAGTGGACAATGTCATTTGAAAGAAAATCACTCTGTGTAGTAGTAGCCTATAGTGCCCATGGCACTAAGGTTTCCCATGTGATGAGCCTCATCAATGGGTAACTTTATGGACCGTGATACACCTCCAAGCTTATTTAAATCAAATCTTCTCATATTTCCTTACATATTTTGATTCTATTTTGCTTAATGAGATGATTAAAAGTGAGATGATATCTAATGGACTAATGTGCATGTTGGGTTGTGTTATATTATTTCCACAAAGGGGGGTGTGAGGGGGGTGGTTAGGCCCCCTTTACAGGGTCTGAGGTAGCGCCCCGAGGAAATTTTTTTTGGACCCTATATTAGGTTGGGTGGACCTACCTATGGTTTTGTGCATGGTTTTCACACATGGTTTTGGACGAGATGGTTTTCGGTCTATGGTATTGGATTATTTGGCATGTATAAATATATATTGTAACATTGAAAGGAATATAATGAAAAATCAAGTTGGTAGTCTCGGTTTTGAGATCTAGGGGAAAATCTCTGTGTATGTGTTTTATGTGTTATGCTCTTGCATTGTTTGTTTTTTGTGTTTTAGAATTCATTTGCAAGTAATTTCTGTATAGGGTGAAAACCCACATTTGGTATCAAAGCTGTTTTGGCTTCAAGGGAACGTATTTGTTGCTGAAGAGTTTTTCTCGGGCCTGTGGTAGCCCTATTCAGTGGGAGATTTGCAGGATTGATTCTGGTGGTGAAGGAAGATGGCGAGCAGTGGAAAGATAGAGATCGAGAAATTTAATGGTCATAGTTTTGAGTTGTGGAAACTCAATATGGAGGATATGTTGGTGGATAAAGATTAGTGGATCACTGTAGATCCGGGTATTAAGCCAACGGGAGTGTCTGATGAAGAATGAAAGTAGTTGGATAGGAAGGAAAAGAGGACAATATGATTGTGTGCCTTAGAAGCATTATTGTTGAATGTATCAGGAGAATCTACGGCTAAGGCTTTGTGGGACAAATTAAGGTCTTTGTACCAGTCTATATCTCTGGTGAATAAACTATTCCTATGGAAAAAGTTGTATAACCTGACGATGAAAGATGGAGACTCGGTGATAGAGAATATGAACGCATTTAATACTGTGGTAATTCAATTATTATCTGTTGATATTAAAATTTCAGATGAAGATAAGTGCATCAGTTTTTTGTGTTCTTTATGAGATTTGTGGGATAGTCTGGTTATTGCAATAGGTAGCAATGCAACTGCCTTGCAGTTTGATGAAATAGTCTCATCCTTGCTGATGGAGGAGATGAGATGGAAAAATATGGAGAGCCAGAATGGTGATGCCTTTTCTGTATGAGGACAGTCCCAAAACAGAAGCAAAAATAAGTCATTGTGTGGGAGATCTAAATCTCTAGGAAAACCTATAAAGGTGGTATGCTGGAGATGCAGAAAGGAAGGGAACTACAAAAGGTACTGTAAATATAAATATTCTGACAAAGGAAATGGATCTGATGATTCTCCTTTTGCGGAGGTGAAAAACACCTTAGATGAAGGTGGAGATGTGTACATGTAGATCATGAGGCATGGTTGATTAACTCAGGTGCATCCTTTCACTTCACTCCCCATAGACAGTGGTTATGCGAGTATGAGAAATATGATGGTGGTGATGTATTCTTGGGGGATAGCAAGAAGGCTAGAATCGTTGGTTGCGAAAAAGTAAAGTTGAGGTTGCAACGTGGAAGATTTAGAAGACTTCCGGGTGTTCTGCATATTACTGCATTAGCCAAAAATCTGCTTTCTGTAAGCAAGTTGGATGATGGAGGTGTAAAAATAGTGTTCGATAAGGATACCTGCAAGATGGTTTGGGGAGCACTGGTATTGATGTGGGGAGTTTGAATTGGAACTTTGTACAAGATGCAAGGTATCACTATTGTTGGTGGGTGCAATAGTTATGTGGTTCCTGAAAGTGGAGCAGAATATCTAGTGGTCTTTGGAGAGAAGACCATGTTGTGGCATGAAAGGCTTGGACATATTGGAGAGAAGGGCCTTCAAATGCTTCATGGTAAAGGTATGATAGAAGGTATGAGTAATAGCTCTCTAGATTTTTATTTCTGTGAAATTTGTGTATATGTGAAGCAAAATCGGGTGGTTTTCCTCTCTGGTGGTAAGAGGGTGAAATAGATATTAAAACTTGTGCACAATGATGTTTCTGGACCTAGGAAGGTTCCATCACTGGGTAAGTCTTTGTACTATGTATCATTTATAGATTACTTCTCGAGTAATACATGGACATATTTCCTTAAGAAGAAATCTGAAGTCTTTGACAGGTTTAAAGAATTTAAGGCTCTAGTGGAAAAACAGATAACGGTGGAGAGTTTTGTAGTAAGGAATTTGAAGAATTTTATAAGAAGTGTGGTATAGCACGACCAAAGAGTACTCCATACACACCTGAGCAAAATGAAGTTGCAGAAAGAATGAACAAGATGTTGATGGAAAGGGCAAGAAGCATTCTCAATGGTGCCGGGTTAGGACAAGAATTTTGGGTAGAGGCGGTGGAAACAACATGTTACCTAGTCAATAGATCATCTTCATCAATTTTGGAGGATAAGAATCCACAAGAGGTATGGACTAGTAAGAAGCCCTCTCCTTCACATCTGAGGGTATTTGGATGTGATGCATATGCACATGTTCCAAAGCAGAAAAGAACCAAGTTGGATAGTAAATCTGAAAATTGCATCTTTATTGGGTATAAGGATGGTTTAAAGGGTTATAAGCCTTGGAACCCAGCAAAAAGGAAGGTTGTGTACAACCAGGATGTGGTGTTCAAAGATGTGAAATATGCTATTAAACATGAAGTCCAACCAAAGCAACTTGAGAAGATAGAATTTGAACTTAAGGAAGAAGAATCAGACTCTATAGTAGAGGAGGAATCCGAAGATGAAGAGCCACAAACACCGGGTGTGAGAAGATCTATTCGAGAAAGATGGAAGATGGAAAGGTATAGTCCATCTGATTTCTATTCAAATTTCGCTTTATCTGTTACTGATGATGATCTCAGAACTGTGAAGGAAGTAGTAAATTCAGAGGATGGAAAACTCTAGAAAGAGGCCATGGTTTATGAAATGGAATCTTTGCACAAAAATGATGCTTTGGATCTGGTGGTGTTGTTGGCTGGAAGGAAACCCATTGGCAGCAAATGGGTGTTCAAGAAGAAGACAAATGCAGAAGGAAAGGTGGAGAAATACAAATTTTGGTTGGTAGTAAAAGGCTATTCCCAAGTGTTGGGAATTGATTTTGGTGATATTTTTTCTCCTATTCCCAAGGTAGATTCTATTAGATTACTTATATCTGTTGTTGTTTCTTTTGATTTTGAGGTAGAATAGATGGATGTGAAGACAACATTTCTTCACGGGGATCTTGAAGAGGAGATCTACAAGAAGAAACCTAAAGGTTTTTGTTGGGTGTGGAGTTTGATTATCTCCTGTATTCAAAGGTTTCAACTGAATGTATACCCTAGAAATACTGTACACCCCTCCACGTGACAGGGTGTGGGGGGGTAAATCCCCCCCAGTTGGAGGGTATGGGGGCAGCGATCCCCCGGTGGGGGTTCTAGGGCAGTGCCCCCAAAGCTGAAAATAGATATAAAATTGCCTTGTAAAAGTCTAGTTATTTCTAGTCAATCTGGACCGTTCATTAGGTAGATGATTTGACGGTAGAAGTTATGTTTAATTTAGGGTTTTTTTCCCTAGAAGGCAACCGCTCACTAAATATGAGGGAATTGTATTGCGTCTATGTAGATTTGTGTTCTAAGTGAAGAAGAGAGAGGATATTGAGAGCGAAGAGGGTGTTACAATAGATCTGTTGTAGGTTGTATCTCTTCAGTTTGCTGGATAATATAATAAAAGAAGGACTCGCTATTTCTTCGTGGATGTAGCCCGAACTAGGTGAACCACGTATATCTGTGTCTCTCTTGTTTTATGTGTTTTATGCGTTTATATTTCTGTAATATTTTATGTGTTCCATTGCTCCGTAATATATAATTTTCCAACAACTGGTATTAGAGTTGAAGGTCTATTTGGCTGATAAACTCGTAGGAGAGAAGGGTTCCTAGTTCGAGTGGGAGTAATGGCAGAAGATGGTAGGTTTAGGGTCGAAAAATTCAATCGCCAAAACTACCAGTTGTGGAAGATGCAGATGGAAGATTATTTGTATGAGAGAGATATGTACCTACCATTGAGCGAAAAGACAAAGAAGCTGACAAGTATGACAGACACAGAATGGGATATTCTCGACATAAAGGCACTTGGAACAATACGGTTGTGTCGGCATCGGTAGTGTTTAATATTTCAAAGGAAACGACAACAAAAGGTTTAATGTTGGCATTGGCCAAACTATATGAAAAACCCTCTTCCTCAAATAAGGTATTTCTTATCAAGCATTTATTTAAGATGAAGATGTTAGAAGGTGGATCTGTTGCAGACCATTTAAATGATTTTAATACAATTACAAGTCAGTTAAGTTCTGTAGGGGTAAATTTTGATGATGAAGTTAGGGCTCTGTTATTTTTGTGCTCATTGCCAGCAAGTTGGAATGGCTTAGTTATGGCTATTAGTAACTTTGTCTCTGGATCTAGTACTTTAAATTTTGATGATGTTGTCAGTGTAATCCTTAATGAGGAAATGCGATGGAAAAGCTCCGGTGAGACATCAGGTAATTCTTTGACTGCAGAGACTAAGGGAAGAAAAATGGAAAGAGGAAAGAGCTCAGGATATCGTAGTAAGTCAAGAAAAGGCAGATCCAAGTCCAGATCGGGGATAGTGTTCTAGAATTGAAGGAAGAAAGGATACCTGAAGAAAGACTACAAGTCTTAGAAGGGAAAAGAAGGAGATGCACAGAAAGATGCTAATCATGAAGTGAATGTAACAGGTGATTTGTTGCAAGATGCTTTGATTATTTCATTAGAAAATATTATTGATGCCTGGGTGGTAGATTCAGGGGCCTCATTCCATGCCACACCTGATAAGAAACATTTTCATGATTATGTTCAAGGAGATTTTGGACAATTTCGATTCGATGATGATAAACCTTGTAAAATCGTTGGAATGGGTACAGTTTTCATAAAACAGCAAAATGGAAATCAGTGGCTATTGAAGAATGTAAGTCATATTCCAGATCTAAAGAAAAATTTGATTTCAATAGGTCAGTTGGGAGGTGAAGGTTGCATAAGTGATTTCACAGACAAAACTTGGAAGGTCACTAAAGGATCCTTGGTAATAGCAAAAGGAGAAAAGTTTGATACATTGTATTTATGCAATGGTATTTCTAGTTATGTTAATGCTTTAACCTCTACAAGAGAAGATACGGCATTATGGCATCATAGGCTCGGGCACATGAGTGAGAAGGGGATGAACATTCTTCACTCAAGAAATTTTTTGCCAGGTTTGAAGCATGTTGATTTAAAATTCTGTGCAAACTGTGTTTATGGAAAACAGAAGACAGTTAGATTCCTTAGAGTTGGGAAAGAAAAGAGGAGCGAAAAATTAGAGCTTGTGCATACAGATGTATGGGGACCTACTCAGGTATCATCTCTTGGTGGCTCTCATTATTATGTTACTTGCATTGATGATGAAACCAAAAGAACCCAGATTTATTGTATTCGAAATAAATCTGATGTATTTGATACTTTCAAGAAATGGAAAGCTTTGGTTCAAAATGAGACAAGGAAAAGCTTGAAGTGCCTCAGATTAGATAATGGAGGTGAATATTGCAGCAAAGAGTTTGATAGGTAATTTTCAGAGAATGGAATTCATAGAGAGAAGATAGTTCCAGGAACACCACAAGAAAATGGTGTGTCGAAAAGGATGAACAGGACAATCATGGAGCATGCAAGGTGTATGAGATTGCATGCAGGATTTCCTTTACAATTTTGGGCAGATGTTGTAGATACTGCTATTTATCTAATAAACAGAGGGCCTTCAAGCTCCTTGGATGGTCATATTCCAGAGGAGGCATCTAGGACAGGTAAAAGGTAAACTACAGATTTTTAAAGACTTTTGGTTGTGAAGCCTTCGTCCACATTAACAAAAAAATAGAACAAAGCTTGAGGAAAAATCAAAGAAATGTGCCTTTATTGGATATGGTGTTAGTGATTTTGGTTATCACTTATATGATTACGAAAATCACAAAATCATTAGAAGCAGAGATGTAATATTTAATGAAAAGGTCTTGTATAAAAATTAGTTGTAGGAAAAGAAGGAAGAAAAAGAAAATAGAGAACACACAGTGCTTGACGATATCACAGGAAAAGTGATGGTGCTTGAAAATCATAATGATTAACAACAACAATAGCAACAAGCACTTCAAACACCTGAAAGTGGTGTTAGAAGATCTACCGGGATAAGTAGACCCCCCGAATGATACTCTCCTTCATTATATTATGTATTGTTGACTGATTCTAGTGAACCAGAATGTTATGAAGAATCAGTGCAGGTAGAAACCAGGTAGAAGTGGGAGAAAGCCATGAAAGAAGAGATGGACTCCTTAGCACATAACCAAACTTGGGACTTAGTCAGGTTGCCTGCAGGTAAAACAGCATTGTAGAATAAATGGGTTTACAGGCTAAAGGAAGAAGATGGAGGAAAACAAAGGTACAAAGCTAGACTTGTGGTGAAGGGGTTTGCACAAAACAAAGGTATTTATTTTTATGAAATATTTTCTCCTGTTGTTATAATGACTTCAATTAGAACTATTTTAAGTCTAGTAGCATTTGAAGATTTGCATCTTGAGCAGTTAGATGTAAAGGCAGTCTTTCTCCATGGGTATTTGGAGGAAGAGATATATATGCAGCAACCACAATGATGTGAGGACAAAGGGAAGGATAAACTAGTGTGTAGGTTGAAGAAGAGCTTGTATGGCTTAAAACAGGCTTCAAGGCAGTGGTATCTAAAATTTGACAGGTTTATGTCTGAACAAGGTTATACTAGATGTCACTCTGATCATTGTGTTTATCTCAAAAGGCAAAATGATGTCAACTATATTATATTGTTATTGTATGTAGATGATATGCTTGTTGCAGGTTCTAATATGCAAGAAATAAATGTGCTCAAAGGAAATTGGCAAACTCATTTGAAATGAAGGATTTGGGTGCTGCGAAACAAATCCTTGGTATGAAAATAACTAGAGACAGGAAGAATGGAAAGTTAACATTGTCTCAAAATGAGTACATAGAAAAGGTGTTGAAAATGTTTAATATGAAGAATGAAAACCAGTTAGTATACCTTTGGCTAGCCATTTCAAATTAAGTAAGGAGGCATGTCCCAAGACTCGAGAAGAAATGGCTCATATGTCTAAAGTTCCATATGCATCAGTAGTTTGAAGCTTAATGTGTGCAATGGTCTACACAAGGCTTGATATTTCACATGCAGTGGGAGTTTTAAGTAGGTACATGAAAAATGTAGGGAAAGAGAATTGGATGGCAGTTAAGTGGATTCTCAGGTATTTGAGAGGTACCACAAATCAAGCATTATGCTTTGGTGGTCCAAACATTGCCCTACAGGGATATGTTGATGCAGATATGGCAGGTGACAGAGATAACAGGAGGAGCACTATAGGATATGTATTTAATGTAGGTGGAACAGTTGTCAGTTGGGTTTCAAAAATCCAAAGTGTTGTTGCACTTTCAACAATAGAAGTAGAGTATGTTGCTACTACAGAGGCTAGTAAAGAAATTATTTGGTTACAAAGGTTTCTCGATGAATTTGGTAAAAAGTAGGAGTTGGGCAGGTTATACAGTGATAACCAAAGTGCCATATGTTAAAATTTCTGTTTTCCCACCCCGGTTTTCAGTTTCTCCTTATTTCTCCCATGTAGTTAAATTCCCTTTCCCATAACCATACATTCAACAAGCTGAAAAAAATAAATTTGCTGAAAACACCAATTCTGGAAATTTTACAGAAATTTTACAGAATGTTGGAAATTGTAGAAATAAAAATCAGCAGTAATAAACAGCCATTAAAACACATTAAAACACTGATATTTTTGGTCAATGTGACCCTGCAAAAACCCTCTACAACTCTTGGGAAAAACCAGTTTGAGAGCTCTTCTTTATTTCTGAAAAAAACCTTTTTACAGCAAGAAAATATTCAACAAAAATCAGCAAGCAAACTTTTACAACTTATCTCAGCCTTGCTGAAACTTCGCTGTTATTACTCCGCTGCTGAAACTCCACTGCTGATACTCCACATCTCACTGTCCAGAAATCTCCCTTGCTCTCTTGTTCTCCTTCTCTCAATCTGCTCATGAAAGAATTGAATCGAATCGAATGTGATCTTTTCCTCCTTTTCCTCCCTTAATATAACTCCAAGTGACTTTTGGGTGATCTAAGTGACTTTTGGGTGGTCTCTAAATCCAATGGCTGAAATAGATTTAGATCAATGGCTAAGATTAAATGCACATTTAAATCTCACTTTCTATTTTTTAATTCACCCACTTTAATAAAGACCCACTTAGTCATTTATTTCCAAAGTCACTTTTCTTTTCTAATGTTTCATTGACTTTATAAAAGTCACTTTAAAATTAGACTTAGTAACTTTATCACTTAAAGTCACTTTAAAATTAGATTTTAACTTTATAAAAATTATAAAGTCACTTTAGGAGAAAAATTAAAATCTTTTGGACACTTTTCCCTAGGCCAAAGATCAAAGCCTAAGGGAACCACCTGTCCTCCGGTACCAAATTTCAACACTCCCTCTTACCGAGGAAGGTGTTCCTCACCACACCCATCTTGTCTCTGAAGTAAACATGCTTGCCCCGTGGTAAGGCTTTGGTAAGAATGTCTGCTACCTGCTCATCAGTGGAAATATACTCAAGCGTCACAGCTCCCTTCTGAACATAGTCTCTGATGAAATGATATCTAATCCCGATATGCTTTGACCTGTCATGAAATACTGGATTCTCCGTGAGTTTAATGCAACTCTGATTATCACAGTAAA